>WEIU01001166.1:0-30852 GCA_013389925.1 Aegithalos caudatus | reverse complement strand
ATATCAATAGAAATAGAAAAGTTACAGTAAACATCTTGTGTTGCAAAATTACTTTGGCCAAGATGTTTCCTGATATTTTTCCTGTAGAATAACACAGCCATACTGTTTACAAGGTCCATAGGGACTCTCATACAGAGATTCTGTGGGTTCAGGTGGGTGAAATAAGTGCCCTCTCTGCCTTTTATTTTTCACTCAACATCAGCAAAATATAGTACGCAAAGCACATACTGTCCAGTAGTGGTGAATTTTTTGTGCATGTTTTTTCTCTTTTAAGATTTTTTTATGGATGCTAGACTGTTGCCTTTGGCCCTGCAAGGATAACCAGTACTTTAAAAGACAGATTTTCTTTTTCTATGAGGTTATTGAATCGGCATTGAACACAGACATATTTCTAGGTGATAAATGAAGAAGACTACATTGATGGTAGAACTGAAGGAGTAAATGATCAGACTATTTTTGGGGGTAGAGGAGGAAGAGGAATTGTTCTATTTCCAGAGTCTAAAGAAGAATCTATACTCTTTAACATGACCCTTAGAAATGATGGGGATATTGAGAGAACACTTCCTGACAGAAAACATGGAAATTATTTATAAAAAAAATTAAAGATTTCCTGAAGAAAGGTTTTTCTTCCTCTGTGTTCAAGTACAGTCATTTTCCAGGGTGCACACAATCCTATCTTCTTTGAGCAAAACCAGTGTGAGCTTTGGGAGTGCTTGTGTTTTAAAGAGCCTTCAATATTAAGCCACCCTAAGACCCTTGGGACAACTGGTCAAGGGATCTGAAACAAAAGTTGTGTTCTCTTCTGTCCTGCCAATTGCAGGGAATGATGGGGCAAGAAATAGGAAAACCATACAGATGAACACCTGGTTTCAAGCCTGGTGTTACAAGCAGATTTTTTGTTGTTGTTGTTTTTTGATCATGAGACAGTTTATACAACATAAACTCTCATTTCAGTTGGAAAACGCTGTTAGAGGAGATAAAAGGTCAACAAGGAGTAATTTGAAGATAGTCTGTGCCTATCTTCACATGTCCTCACCCTCTTCCCAGCTGTGAATATTTTATGGAGTCCAGGGTCTACAGTGAAGACTGATAAGTTATGGCAGAATTTCCCTGTGGGATTTCTGCAAAATACCTCCTTACAGGACTGAATTATATCAGTGTGGGTCTGAGTAAAGATGAAATTTAGGAACTCTTTATCCAACCTTACTTGTCGGAAAGTCATCATGGAAAGAAAAAGAAGCCTCTTTAAGGGAATAAATGAAAAAGAAGTTGGGTCCATTAGTAATACCAGCACGTGTACAGACAGTTATCCATTGAGATAAGACATTTTAAAAAGCCTGCTCTAGGAAGTATATTCATAATGAACAGATAACAAGGACTTAAAGTCACAGAACTTCATCTCAGTATGGAAAAGGCCATGAGCTACTGCATAAAAGTCTTGGAGGGCACAACAAGTGTACATACAAGTGTAAAGCTTGTGAAAGGATTAACCCAGGGAGGTAAGAACTCATTCCTGCCCTGATAGTTCTCTTGTCAGTGTTTCCTCTTACTGTACAACTGATTATATACAGCTGAATTCCTGGTCTTGTTTGGGACCTTCTGATACCACTGTAGGAAGACATCAAATATGCTCATGCTGAGTCAAACTGTACTGCATAAATACAGGCCATGCAGCAGAACTCAGTGTTATTCAGAGAAAACCATGACCAGAGACTCAAGTTTGAGGTTGCAGTGAGGATGGTGAGTGTAAAGAAAGGTCACCCAGTGAGAAATGGGGAACTTGCTGAACTTAACTGATGAGACCCATCAACATTCCTGTTTGAAAGACAAAAGGTTTCTTTATAAAGAGAAGTAGAATCCAGCAGTGAAGAAAAGCAGCTGACTAGAAACAGGTAGGAAGCATAATGTTATTGGCTTAATTTTCTTTGTTGAATGTCCACCCTATGGAAACTTCATCTACTGTTTCAGTTGAAATGAGGGAGATAGAAGTGACAACGGGTTAAAAGTTTGATAAATGTAAAGACCTATTTAAATACAAGAAATATTTCTCCTGTTTGGTATCACTGTTTCTACTCTTGGTATACAGTTGAATACTGCTGTTTGTCATCAACCACTCATATTAATGCCATCACGTGGTTATGTCCAACAGAAAACTGGAAACAGAGCACTCAAAATTGAACAATGGGAATAAGGACTCCAGAGGTCCACACTGCAGTGCAAAAAGGCAAAGACAGAGCTTACTGAGCTGCATACACAAAGAAAGACTCTCCAGATGCCAGTACAGTACTGACTTGAGTTCAGCTAATACACTTAGTTCAGTGGCTCATCATTTCTTCTTGATGAACTGGAAGCTACTGCACATGTGGGGCTGAGAGACACTGGGACAACCAACAAGCATGGCAGATTTGCTGTGGTTTGTTTTGCTTTCTCTCCTCAGCACTGCATCATTGGAAGCAGTGAATGTGTGCAAACAAGTGAAGCTGGGCAGAAAACAGATGTTTTCCACACAATCAGTTCTCAAATAATGAGACTGCTCCCATGCATGCTGTTAGCACTCCCCCTGATATTGTCTGTGGAGTACAATGAGAGAGAGACAATGGAGAAAAGACAAATGTAAACTATTCTGTTTCTGCAAAAGTACAAAAAAATTCACTCCAAGCAAAGAAGTCTTTCTATAAATTCAGAAAGTTTCAACCCCCAAAGGGGCAGGATGGGCCTAAGGAGCATAACAGCATGCAAAATATTTTACTCATACCTGCCAAGCACTCACCACAGCTATAGAAGATCAAGAGCTTCTTTGTTTTTGTGAAGAATGGTTGGTAAACAGAAGATATTGATCAAATACTCAGCAAATATGTGCATCCAGACTATTCTCCTCTTTCTCCCTAGGTTGAGTTTCAGAACAGAGTCTCACTAATCTATCCAGCATGACACACATCAGCAGCACTACAAGCTCAGGTGACATAAAAGTAATGAACATCTGTTACAGGTCCTGACAACCTCTCCTATTTACTTATAGTTAATTACAGTGTGAATTCCAGAGGAAGCCTTTGTCTTTTACTTTTTAAAAAAGAAATTTAATTTTTAAAATGAGATATTACTTATCACCCTCAAGATATACAAAGATAAATGGATTTTTAAAAATCTATATTGTCTCATCTCATCAGTGGGAGGCTATAAACAACCAAACTACCCTTGACTGGTGTAATTTCCAGCTGAAGCCTGATGTGTTTCTCCAGTAGAGCTCAAGACTACACAGCAGGATACACTCTGCCTTTTCAGGCTGAATGCAAGAAAAAAGTGTTGCCAGTACAAAGTTATTGTACAGATTCCAGACCCAGACTTGTTTTCTTCTCATGGCAATCAAAATAGTTGACAATCTCCTGCCACCAAAGACATTTTCATTTACATTCTTCTGTTCATCAGGAAGGTGATAATAGCAATGCTTGCACACATGAATGACATGTTCATTAGAGGAAAGGAGAAGAATTATTTATCTGCAGGACAGAACCTGGATAAGGATGAAGGGTGAGGTCTTAGCAGACTCTTGGTAATTGGATCATTACTGGTGAATTGGCAGATAATTTAACATGAAGCAGGACAAATAAACTAAGGTTGTATTGGCAAAGAATTATACTATTGGACTAAAAGGTGTTGGTGAAACTACCTTAAAAGAGACTGAATTTTTTTTTTTTACCAATGAAGTAATCTTTCTCTTTTACAAAATGTGGTAACATCTGGTTCTCAGGAAATATTTTATATAGGGCTCCCTTTCTGTACTGGTAGAGATTTTCAGGACAGCCTTCAGTTCCAAAGGTTGCCATTTTGGAAAAGTAAAATGTAGGAGACAAGTACTGTCTTCTTTAAGGTTTAGAAGAAAGTCAGTATGTTAATCATTGTGCCAGGCTGACAATTGTTCTGCAACTTTAAAGCCTGAGAAAGAAAAATATCACTTATCTTTGCACTTAGATATTTCCTTTGGGTGTTTTGAAGTGGGAAGAGCATAAGGCAATAGTGTTTTTTGTGTAAATTCACTGTCTTTAGAATGTAAATTCATGCCAAAAGTGGGTGCCTTTGCTTTTCCTTAAAGACGAAGCAGAAGAAATGTGAGTAAAATGAGAATCAACCCATGCAGATACATGTAACAGCAAAATTCTTCATGATCCTTTATGATTTTCCATTTACTAAGAATAAGAATTTTTAAAAAATCAGATTTTGTGTCACAGAAATAATATTTTAAAATCTAAGGATTGATAATAGTCAAACCTAAGGGAGTCTTATGAGTGTAGAAATTCTGCAGGGCTTTTGGATTATTCCCACAAGCAGTTCCCTTGTCTCCACAGTGAGTTCTCTACAGGTGTTCCTTCCCTAAGATTTGTTAAGCCAACATCAGGTGTAGCTGATGGCAGGACTTGGGAATGATTCCAGCCTGCACATTTGCTGCTAACCGATAATTAAAGGCACCACACAAAGCAGCAAGAGTCAGACCCCAAACATCACTAAAAGACAGACCAAAACCTTGGAACAAGAACAGATCATCAGCAAAACTTGCCATTTCGGTATTTATGAGGCTGAAAAGCAGCAATTTTCAGTTATAAGCAGACCAAACACAAATTGGTAAATTGTAACTAGAACGAAGCAGAAGTGATGCTGTGGTCTGAGCTGTGGAACAGGGAGCCACACTCTGCCACGTGCTGGACACTCAGCACACTCACATCAGGCCTGTAACTGTTTGGGGACAAAAACAATAATCCTCTTACCTTGGCTGAACACAACTGACTCTGGCTTGTCTGGCACCAAATTAAAATGCTCTCATTTCGTTGTGGAAAGGGCACTGTACTTGCCCAGAGAAGGAATATGTTTTATATATACAGCACAAATTTTTGGTCTGATTCTTTGTCATCCAAATGAATCTTTTTGAACAGGCTCAAATCAGGACTGCATGAAGACTATACTGAAAATGTTTTTGTCAGAAATAACTTTGGCAGTTTAAACAAATTCCTGTTTGAAAAATAATATCATTTTAGTTGAATATTTTCACAAGGAGAAGATAAGGAAATCATTCTGTTTCCAGGTCCTAATGGGGTTGCATCGTGAACAAACTACAGTGTATGAAGGAGCAAGAAAAGAGGCACAAGAGCCTTGAGACAAACTTGACTGAAGGGCTGCAGCTTTTCAGCTGTACTAACATTAGTCTTCAAGTAAATTCAACCCCTTTGCTGTTTGTATGTCCTGTTGCACTTTTNAATAAACTTCTACTGTGATTTGGAAAAGGAAAAAAAAAATCAATGCCAACATGCTGGAATTTTCTTCAGTATTAATAAATGTACAAGTTCCCAGAACAAAATGAAATGAAAACATTATGTGGTTTTGCCCCAGGCTGCCTCAAAATGTACCTTCTCTACCAGGTCTCATTTTTCCAGGCATAGACATCTAAAGGCTGTGCAGAATGCAAAAACATGACATCACGAAGGGAGCACCCTTTTATTTTCTCCATGTCCTAGCAGGGAATGCACATAAGATTTGTCTCCTTACAAAAAAGGAAATCACTCTCTTGCTCAACAGAAATGTCACTGGATTTTCTTTCTTTCTCCAGGAGTCCTTTTCCTGAGTTTCAGTTATTTCTACCGGATTTGTGAGGAGTGTCAGAGCTATGCAGTGACCACAAAGGTTAATGCAGCAATGTCTCTGTGGAATCAGCCTCTGAGCTCCTCGTAAGCACAGACTCATTTCAGAGACCTGTTTTCTTTAGCTGTAGAGGTAATGAAGGGTGGACAGGTCAGTCAATCCTACCATGTCCACCCTGAATGGGAACAGACAGGGCTTGGCTGTGGATAAACAGCACTTTGATTTTCCCAGTTTCTCCAGTGTTCCAGAGGAGGAGCAGAGTTTATGCTACAAATTTCTCTGTTATGTACTGAACCAGATGGAGAGAAACAGATTGCTGGCTGCCCTGCACACCTGTATTCCTCTCTTAGTCTTTTGGACTATATTGCCAGCCTTTGTACCATAAAGACTATTTGTTCAGATGGGCACATCATCTCTTTACTGGTTAATTTACAAAATCTGAGAAGAACTAGGAATTAATGCTCTTGGTTACTAGCTAAGATTTGTCTCTGTGTAGAAAACGAAACTTTTAAAAATTACTCTTTATAGCATTCTTAGTGTTCTGTAAAATTCAAAACTTAGTCAGCACCTATTAATGTGTAGATAAGTGACCACCCTCTTCTTCTCTCTGAGCCTTGCAGTCATGCAGAAGTACACAATTTACTTCCATGTATGTTCTTAGAGGTTGTGTAATGAATAAACTAGGAAACAATCACTTCTGTTCCTTGTAAAATATGTAAAATATTACCAGAGTGAATGCAATCTTATAGATAAGGTAGACATAATTATTTGGAGCTTAATTGTACTTATTAGTATTTTTTGTTAGTGATTCAAATAGCAAGAGTATAACTGTACTTTCATGAAATTTGCTGACAGTGTCACTGAGGGAGGTACCAACATTGCTAAGGTTTGGCATATTGCAGAAAACAGTGCTTGACCTTCTTAATAGCTCTGAAGTGAAATGCAAAATGCAAGACCAGATGCAGAAGGGCTTAAAATGAGAACTTCTTCTACAAGCTGGGTCTCATCATTGGACCCAAGAGAAGAGAGGAACCTTGGAACCTGGGCTGATGAAGGCTTGGTTCTACCCCAATGTGAGGTAGCACAGAAGACAGCAAATGCAGCCTGCAAGTACTGAAGGTAGGGAGTGTTTTGCTGCCTTGGGAAGGCTGACCTGGAACAGAGACTAGACAGAGATAGAGAATAAAGTAGATATTTATTGAAAGGCCTTTAAGGGTACATCTTGGGCAGGACAAGAGCCTGACCAGGGCTACACCCAAGGTGGACATAGAATGGTCACAAAATGGATGCCCAGTCATGAGGTCTTACACTTTTATAAGTTTTGGTCCATTTGCATTTTGGGGTTTAATTGTCCAATTACAGCTTCAGGTTGTCAGGTCCCATCCTCTTGTTCCTCCCTCCAGTCCACTGTTGCTGATGTTTTTGGGCCTGAAAGTTGTCCTTGGTCTTCCAGCAGGAAAAGGATTTGTTTTGTCTCCCTACCCTGTGAAGAGCTTACTGGCACTCAGTGTGAGGCTCAGAATACCCCTAGGCAGCACAGAATCTGACAAACGTGAAAGCTACAACTTAAGGCATCAGTTTAGGCAGGAAGCTTCACAGGGAAAGTGCTGATGACACCATGTGGAACAAGTTTGGTCACCTTCCCAGAAAGGTTCACCATGAAGTTTGTAGGATGAGCAGAAGAAAAGTTTTATTCTGTCAGAATAAACATGGACAGCCCAGCCTTTAACCTCATCAGACTGGAAGGTGACAAAGGATATGACTGCTCAGTTTAAGTGTAGTGTGTGCTAAAAACAAAAAAGAAACAGAGAGGGTCATTTGAACTAAAGACATATGCTAGCACAAAACCAGATCAGGATAGATCACCCATGCATACATCCACATTCCTCCTAAGGGGTTGTCAAGTACAAGAGGGATGAGCTTCAGGAAAAATTCCTACAAGAGCAGGGCAGGAAAAAGCTTTATTCTTTCAGAAGCAGAGAGAATAACTCTGGCTAAAGCTGCCTGGCCAGGAGGAACAGGAATTCTAGACCCAATCCAAAATGGATGACTGAGGTTTCACTATGGCTCCACACCCTTTCACAGCAAGCACTAAACACTATCTGTGGCATCAGTGGCATGTCTGAATTCACGGTCCCGCATAGTCGATAACCAGGTTTTCTTCCAATATAATCTTCATCCAAATAAAAGTGTGCACATGACTGAATTTCTCTGCTTTGCAGGAACTCATGATATGAAGTTTATGCTGATTCTTTGCTTTGATGTCAGCTCTGGAAGAAGGTGCTTTACTTGGTAATAGCACAACATTAAATGTCATAGAGTGTGCCTAGTAAAACATAATCACAGGTACAAATAAACGAGCAAGTTTCAACTACTGGTACTAATTTACAGCAGTAGAATATTATGTGCTGTCATTGTCTTTGATTCAACACCACAAGGAGTCCTATACAAGCATTTGCTGCACTGCTGAATTCTGGTCTCTGGCTCTCCATCTGGAAACACCCTGGTCACTGCTGCAACCTAAACAAGCAACACACAGGTGAATATTCAGCTGTGTTTATATTTACTCTTTCTGATGCCCATGATTCTCATTCAGAACAACTGGTGGCATTTTTGTCTGGAAAGCTCTTAATTGAAGAGCTTTAGTTAAGGATTGTTGTGAAGAAAGAGCAATAACAACTAAGAGCAAATCATGCCTGACAAATCTGGTGGCTTTCTATGATGGGGTAACAAAACTGATGAACAAGGAAAGAACAATTGACAGATTATCTGGCCTTGGGTACATAGGATCTCATGTATCCTAGGTGTCTGTTTTTTTGGGTATTGTAAAAAAACCCAAAAATTACTTTTCTTAATAAGAATAAAAGGAAGTTGTTCACCAGCAAATAATTGTAAGTTGACTCAGCTTGAGAACAAGGTTTGTATGGTAACTTGACCCCAAAGTGTACCCTTTCTTTAGCAAGGAGATATACACATGCATGAAGCATTTCCATTTGAAGCAAAATCAAAGATAATGTACATCTAAAAAAATCTCGTTGAGAAACATTTATTTCTGATCATGAATGATATATTTGTATTATTTAAATCACTCTCAGGATTTCTAATTTGCTTACAGAGCACAATTACTGTTTGAAAACCTTTATGCTTGGATGACATCCAAGTGGTTTACTCACAGTGTGACATTTATTTAGGCATAGAATTGGACAAAAAGAAGCACTATCTAGTGTATTCCTTTTGGACTGCCAGATCGTCTTTTTAAAAATTATCTGCAAATTATATTCTAATCCTTTAAATACTGTGCTTTGTAATGCAAAACTGTGAATTCAGGTGGTGTTGTACTATGTCTTCAATGACAAACGGCCATTGACATTCACACAGACCTTCTTTACAGATAAATTCAAGAAGAGAAAATAAGAGAAGAATAATCCCATAAAGTTTTTCCTTCCAAAGTCAGTCCTAAACACATCATCATAAGATGAAATGAGAAAATGTACTGCATTGTATAATATTTTGTGGCAGCTATTCTTCAAGGAATGCAGCTCTGTTCTCTTACATGTTCTGATGTAAACATCTCAAACCTCTGAGCCAGTTACCAGTACTATACAGACCTTCTCATACCTATTCAAAGAATTTTTGCTTTTTACACTTAATTTCACAATTTCTATATGTCTTACTGCTTCCAAAACACTAGGATCATCTATTAGGATGTTTTCTCTCATTTCTCAGCATGTTAAATTGTTCCAGTCTTTGATTCTGATTAGTTGTTGTTTAGTTAATCCAGAGAGATACTTTGCTTTCTTCCAAACTTAATATAAATATATATTCACTCTACAAGGAAGTCAGTGTCATGATATTACATTTTATTTCTACATGAATACAGCAACAATTAAGCATACACCAAATACTGTTACTTGAAATGTGATTTTAGCAAGCAGAAGCATTCTAGAAACCAGCATCATCCTACCCAATATATTGGCTTCCTCTGTGGTTCTTTGAATTTCATTTGGGTTTTTGCTTTAGTAACAGTAGTAAAATCATCATTACAATTGTCATCACTGCAGAGCCAAAACAGCCATGGAAGACTGAGCGGGATTCAGTTTTCTTCACACATCATTAAGAAACCTGACAGCTCAGATCTGATTGCAGGACTCCTATTTCTGGTGATGGAGAAAAAATGCAGTTAAATTGTCCACTGTGGGTTGGATTTTCAACACCAGCATTTAGCAACATTAGGATTTGATGTTTAAGATCAGCAATGTTGATGTAGAAGACTTTGAGAAAAGAACCACTTGTGAAGATCAACACTTTTCAGTTTCTTTTGTCCTTAATCAATTTAAAAAGTGTTAATTTAATAAGGCCTTTGTATAGGTTGGATCACTATTTTTTAGGTAGGAATTGTGACAGAACTGATCAGATATGTCAAAGGCAGGAAGATGGAGAGACTCCAGCTGACAAGTTATTTATGTAATTTCTGGCTTGTTGTGTGGAATCTATGGGAAGCAGAGTTTTGGCATCACAAGCCACTGTTAGGTTCCTCAGACACATTACTAGTGCTCTTTCATTATTAGGTATGTGAAAGGGAACTGTGAATCAAGTGAAAATAGTCATGTTGTATCTTGCTTTAGCTAAGGGACAGGAGGAGCATGGCAGGGAGAAATGAAGGGCAAATTACTGCAGAACCCTTGGAAGAGTTTACAAAAAATGTAGATTTGTGATCACAGTGGAGGATACAAAGAGATGAGGAATCAGCACATCAGGAACCCTCTTCATTTAACATGAATTCTTACATAGATGAAAGAGCATTCCCACAGCAGTCTCCTGACACTAAACAGCACCACATGACATAAAGATCATTATATGAAGAGCTCCCAAATATTTCAAGGAAAGGGAGTTATTCAGCCATGCTTTGAATCTTTCAGGCAGTAAACACTCTTCAGACATACCCCTTGGAGACACCATTCACATTCCCTAATGCATCTAATGAAATAAGTGTCCAAACAATGAGCTCGACTTAAGGGAAAGGACAGAGTAAGGACACACTGTCCTGGCAGAGTTAAGCTTTGCTGAGATACACCTCTAACCTAAGGGAGAAATCCTTACCTCTCAACTAAGATTGCAGTGAAGTCATAAACAATGTTCTATTGGATTTATCTCTTCACAATCCAGTAATTGCTGTAAATAAGTTCTTAACTCTCACCTGAGCTAATGATCTTGTTTATGCCCTCTCAGGTAATAATAGTGAACTGGGTAAGAACCTGGCTTAAACAAACCTGACTCTGTGGACAGTGTGTCTGCCCAGGCCAGACTGATGTCCTGGGGATTTGGGCTTCAGGTGACCCAGGGAATGAGAGCAGAAACAGGAGATTCCCATTCTCTGCCTTGCTGGAGCCAGGGAAGACAGGACAGTTCTACAGATCTCCCTTTGACAAACAGTGTGTGGAGCTGATGATGTGGGGAGAACACAAGTTATAATAAGCACAAGAGAGATTATGAGAGGCATTTTCCTGGGGAATTAACCACCCATCCTCCAAGCCACCTCACTAATTAATTACTCCTATAACTCCAAAAGGCTTAATCCTTTCTCTTATACCCCCAGACTCCATTTTTTCTGTCAGTCATTTTCCCAAAGCAGCCTTGGCAACGCCATTAATTGGTAACAATTTAAAGCAGCTACAGCACAGAGAAAATCTGAGGACAATACAAAGTACATTCAGTTGAATTTTAAACCAGGCAGCAGGGCACCGTGTACAACAGACAGCAGTACAAACTTCAAATAAAAAGTTTAGAAGACGCTGCTGCAGGATTTGCAATTTGTGGTACTATAAAAACAAATAACTCAGATTTCAGGTGAGGAACTGATGTTGTGTTTGTCACAGAAAGAATGAATTTCTGAAATAACTTAAGTAGATACAAATATTTGAATAAACTGAAGATAATCTAGAGTTCAGCCACTGCTGCTTAGTATGTGCTTCAGTGCACTGAAACTCACAAATCTCAAATTATCATGTTAAAGAAAGCTAGGAATGTACTGGTGGATACAGCTGTATTTCAAGCTCTAGTGTAATGAACAGAGGTAAGTTACAATATTTCAGGTCATTTTTTGGGGTTACTGGTGTGGTTCCCAGTAGTCTGGATCTTAATGAAGAAGTGCAAAACAACGGGAACAGAAAATCATTGTTTTGCAGCATGGAAAATTCTGGGTGTACCACTACAGTTTCACAGAATTAATTGTGTTTAGTTTCTGAATTGGTTGTTTGAGTCAAGCTTGTCTGTTTTCACCTTGACTTCAATAACATCTGCAGTTATTGTTGGTATTTCTAAAAGACAAGCTTATTTGCCTCCAGCCCTTAGGGGCTGAAGAAGTGCAGACTCACCAATTAAAGGCTTTTAACAGCTGGATGCTTCCTAACTGCTTAGCAGAAGCATTAACTACTTAAAAAAAAAAAAAAAGAAGAGTACCCACCAATCTGAAGTAGGCTGCATTTCTCCAAAGCAAAGGATGAGAAACCTGTTGAAAACAAAGGAAAATAAACAGTTTGGATTATACATTGTTCTTCCTTCAGACAGCCAGAGCAATTAACTTTTTCTGGCAAGAATGCATGACCCTGCTTTCCCCAGGGCTGATTACTCCAAGGAGGAGATGGTGAGACTGTGTGTCCATGGCCCATCTCCTCACCCTGCTCCACTGCACCAGATGCTCTCCAGCACACAGAACCTTAGCTGTGGCCTGGACTGGAGCTCACAGTGACTGTCACAGCTGCTCTGTGACAGAGGTACCTGTCCTGACAAGGGCAGCTCATGGATGGCATCTGCTTTGTCCCTGCTGCTCCCAGCAGGTGTTCCTATAACAATCCCAGCTGAGCTTGTGGCACTTTGCAAGCTGCCCAAAGCTCTGTTCTTCACATATTCTTTATTGCTGACTTCTCTCCAGAACTACTACAGGGCAGTCCCTCGACAGTGCATGGCAAGACTATGGAGCAGATCCTCCTGGAAACTGTCCTAAGGCACATGAAGAATAAGGACACAGTCTGTGATAGCCAACTTGGCTTCAATAAGGGCAAATCATACCTGAAAAAGAAATTGGTGGCTTTCTTTGATGAGGTTACAACATTGATGAGTAAAGGAAGAGCAATTGACAGACTGTCTGAACTTGGGCAAAACATCTGACACTTCTGTGTGTCTAAACTGGAGAGACAAGGATTGGATGGATGGACACTGGATGGATAAGGAATGGATGGCCACCTTCAAAGACTTATGTTCAAGGGCTCCATGTCTGGGTGGAAAGCAGTGGTGAGTGGTTTTCCCCTTGCTGAACAGGTACCAGAAATATTGATTAGCAGAGAAACAAATGCATTTGCAGCCTGATTTACACTGGGAAACATATTCCAGCAATAATCTCTGCTTAACTATTCTGCCTGCATCATTTCTGGTCTAATAATAACGATAAACTCTTTCTTAATTAATATTCTAATGTCTTAAATATGTAAAAGCTAACTATTTTTTGACTGCTGTATACCTAAGCCAATTACTGTATGTTAATTAAAGGATTTGTCGTCAACCAGCATTTCTAATGTTTTCCCCCATAACATGCTTGCAAGTACATGTCATAGGAGGGCTTTTATCCCCAGTTCCATTTTAAATAAATATTTTAAACTATTTCCTGTTTGCTTTTCCAGTAGAACACTCTGATCTCTGTGATCAAAGTTAAATCATTATATGAAAACTCCATGGTTCCCCTTAAGTTGACTCTTTTTCCAGTCATCTGTGCTCTGATGTCTAAAAGAGTATTTCCATTTTGCTGCAAGCGTAAATATCATCATAGGATCAGGTTGCATGAATGTGAATAGATGGCTGAAGTTATGCACCACTGCCTCTAATAAAGTGAATTATGCACAGAGAATGCAACTCACATTTTTATCTGATGCTATCAGCACTTGATGTTCGTTACACAAAACAGAATAAAGTTGTCCTTTCTTTGTATCTGTCTGTTGCCAAATTATCTTGCAATAGACTTAATGGTAAAGAATTTTGACTATTAGACCTTATTTCACCATTGATTCTTAATTTCAAAAGTGCAAGACTGAAAAGTGACCAAGTAAATCCACAATAACCTTTGCAGAAGATTTTGTTACATATAAGAGTAATAAAAGTATTGAAAAGGCATTGGTGTAAGGTCCAAGCAACCACAGGCCAGAGTCAAATACATTAAATTTCAGCTGCATACTCTAAATAAATGCCATGCTCTCTGGTTCCTGGGCTCCACTAAAAGGCTCATAAGCTCCAAAAAGGACAATGCATGCTCTGCACCTTGGCTCTGCACTTGGTTTCATGCCTTCAGGGAAGGCAGAGGGGGAACAGGTACATGTGTGCTATCACTAAACATTGTGGTTAGAGAATGCTGTGGGCAGCATTGCCACGAGGAGAGCACCCAGACTGCCCTCTGTGCCAGCACTGGTACAGGAAGGAGAGTGACTCTTGCCAAAATTACTATGTAGAAAAGATTTTTCCATGCTCTTGAACACATTTTAGACATTTCCTTATTCTGATTTATATTATTTAAGATGGGATATCATTAGGCCTCTTACTAAATATTTCATGTTTCAAGTGAAGAGTAAAATATGCTCTATGCAAAGTCAAATACATAAAACACCTGAAATTAGTTTTTCTCCATTCAGACCATGAACTGTGAACCAAGATAATTGGTTTTTAATCTCCACCTTTCATATGATAGGCTTATTAAATGGTCATTTTTTTAAGAGCAAACTTTCTAGAATGAGCTGAAGAATTAATGTGTTTCCACTGAAAACATCAGTATTTGCTGAACAATTCCTATCCAGAGAGGCTGGATTTTTATTTGAATTCAGAAATATTAATAGATTTTTGAATTCAAATGGCTATAAACCACTGAACAAAGTGCTTAAAAGGGACTTAGTAGTGTACACACTCTGTATAAAAGTGAACTTCTGTTCATCAAAAAAAAAAATTACACAGTGAAATAAATATTAGAACTAACACTACTGAGTCAAGAAGTAAAAGTAAACCATGACATGGCACTAGAAACCTTTGACTGTTGATGTCATGCACACATCACTATGTCCAAGGGCTGTACAGCAGCAGAGGAAGCAGACTGTGCTGACAACAGAGTAATCACCTCAGAGTTGTGTTGCCTTGACAAATATCCTTTCTTCCTTCATTCTAAATTTGAATAAATTAATGTTTCACTACTTTTTGTATTTAGTCTAAGTTCCCAGCCACCTGTATTCATTAAGGGAAGTGACAAGAATAATCATACATGACCTTTCTGAAGGGCAATAAAAATAACTTTTTTAAACAACCAAAGAGCTGTGTGACAATAAATTACAGCATAACAAGAACCATATGTTAAGGGGGAAATATTCTCCTAGCAACAGAATGGGAAAGGTGTCTATTAGGGAATCACTCAACAACAAAAGGGGTCTGGATCTTAATACCATGAATATAAATGGCAGGTGGAAGCATTTTGTGGGCTTCACTTCAGATGAGGAAGGGGAATGGAAAAATAAAGGATAGCAAAAAAAGAGCCACTGAATTTTAAATTTTGCTTCCACTCATTCACCTTAACTAGGAAAGTTTATGGGTTTTTTTTCCAATTTCCCATTGCTTCAGACACTGCACTTTCAGCACACTTGGGTCCCCTGAGGTCGTGGAAATCCTAGAGATGCTCACATCTATCTGGTGAGTAAAACAATCTCCAGGAACTGGTATTGTGGTGAGGAAAAACAGAAACAGCTCAGGAAACAAAAACCTGATTTTTGACATCAGGGTGATTTGGAGAATTGGACATAACCAAGGAAACTTTCCTTACAGGTTTTTTTTTTTGGGGGGGGGGGGGTTTTTTTTTTTTTTTGGGGGGGGGGGGGTTTTTTTTTTTTTTTGGTTTTTTTTTTTTCTTTAAGGTACATTTGAAGACTGAAAAAAAAAACAAAAAAAAACCCCCTGAATTTCACTTCTTTTCTCTCCTTGTAACTCTCATAGCAATTTGGACAGGTGGAGGGAAAAATAAAGATATTTTTCTAACTGTCAGCTCTACAAACAACCTGGGGTTTAAAAGCCCAGCTGCTTTTTGTCTAACTTGTTCATTATCACGAGTAATAGTCTGTGTGCCATAAAACTTGTATAATCTCATACTGTCTGTTTGTTATTGAAGGCAGAGTCTAACATCATCACTCAAAATTTGTTAAAAATAATTCTTGAAGACAAGCCTGTTAGGAGAATAATTCAGTTCCTTTCCTCATATTTGGGCTGTGTTTGCAGCGTTAACTTTTGGCTCTCAAACACAGCCTAGAATGCACAAAAGGAATATATTTGTCAACCAAGAAACCATAGCTGAAATTTTGCCGAGCTGAAGCGTGGCCTTAAGCTAAGTGTAAAGACAGATTGCAGTGAGATGATCTCTTTTGTACTGGCATTATACTGCTTTCATTTTCCTTAGAAAATGAAGCAACATGTCCTGTCAAGCTGTTTTTTAACACAAAATCCATTATTATTCTATTCATAACTAATGACAGATGCCAGAAATAGAAACCTGGTTCATTCATCATGTGTATTTTCTTTCTGGCTGTGCACCTGCACATGGGTTACTGTCAGGGCACTCAAGAACTCCTACTGTGCTTTTGATGCTAAATTATATGTCTCAGGAATGATTCCAGTTTTCAGGGTTCATGGATGTAAAGTATCTCTTAATACAAAAGGAAAATAGATGGCTGAAAACTGCTGCTCTGTTGCACCTAGCATAGAACACTCAACAAGGTAGGCATTACAAACAAGGGACTTTATATCTGCAGCCCCATGGGGTAAAGATAATGCCAGAAACATGAAGTCGGGAGTTCATAAGAACAATAGTAAGGCTGCACACATTTGTTAATTAAGGAAAAGTTGAAATTAAAAAAAAAAAAAAAAAAAAAAAAAAAAAAAAAAAAAAAAAAAAAAAAAACCAAAAAAAAAAAACCCCAGAAGCTTCAAAATGAAACTCAGTGCAAATCTGTTAGAGTTCTCCCTTCACTACATTATGTCTACCTTAACTCCAGACTAACTACTTTTTAGAGAAGGGGCAGGGAATGTGTTTCTATGGTGGATAAGGATTTTAGGACATCTATAGCAGTTATATGTATTGTCTTAAGTGCTTGAAGCAAAACACCAGGAATTCTCGAGCCAGTCATATTAAGATGGAAAAGTTCATTTCAAGCCTTTACAGCAAGGACAAGAGGTTTGATTCTGGTTCATCTCAAATGTGTAGTGTTTTTTAGTACTTAAGAACAACTGAGAGAGAGAGTCAAGCCAAAGGTCCATTTAGCCCCCTGAAATGTCTCCAGCTATGTCTACTCATGGATAGTAAAGGAGAATCCTAAGAGCAGAGCAAACATATCATGTTTCTTTTTTATCTACTGGCCCAGAACCAATGACATGGATTTCAAAACCCTCCTAAAAGGCAAAAGTACTACCACTGGATTTAATGACACTTTGTGAATTGAGAGGTAGAAAAAAATCTTATAATTTAGGAGGAACTCATTTTCTGAAATTTCAGCTGAGGGCCTCTCATCTGTGTGTTGTCAAAACCAGTGAATAATGGTTCCCCACTTATCTCCTTGCCACTGATAATTTCACAGCCCCATAATCTGCCCTTTTAAATTATCCCTTTATTCAGATGAGCCCTAGTTTATTTCATATCCCTCAAATGGAAAACATTAATAACTTCAATCATCCTTATCACTACTCACTGGACCTTTTCTAGCCTTCTGCATCAATTCTTCAAGATTCTAAAACCAGAAACTCTTTAGCTCTTCATGACTTGGACTCACTGTAAATTAATATTATGACACAAAAGTTTTTGGCTTTGTTTTCCTGGGTTTTTTGGTAACACCTTTTTTACTGACTGACATTTTCATAAAATTATCAGCCATAGCACTAGGAAGATTTTTTTTTTAATATAGATATTTTGGTATCAATAAGCACATACTTAGAATTTAGGACAGGCTTTCTCTGTCTCCATTATTTTACATCCATCTGCACCATTTTTTCCCCTTTGATTTCTTTGCCCAATCATTTAGTAATCTAAGGCTATTATGCTACTCCACATAGCACTTTCATCAACTCACTTAATTTTATGTCATCAGAATTTGCCACCTCATTCTGTACTTGTTTTTCCAGATAACTGCAATTGAGGAGCAGCACTCATTGCTGAGGTAACTTTACTTCCCCTGGTAACACAGACCTCAGTTAGGACAGAATTAGACTGTCAAAGGGACTTCTCCACTTCATCTGAAGTGCAGGTGAACTCTTTCTCTGCAGAAAGTCAAGGATAGGAGAGAGATGCCTAATCTACAGATCACCTCAATTAGCTAACTGGAGCTACTAGCTGTAGCTGATTATCATGTTTCATATTTGCATCATAATTTTTATAAACAGTGCTAATTTGCTGCCTAATGAGTCTGTAAAATTTCTACTGGATGATGTTGATAGTGTGAGGTTCAGTGCTTTTGTTTCCTTCCTATTGGAAAGTTTTGGAATTGTGCTGCTGCTGTTAAATGTAGCAGTGCTCAGAGGGGGCTGATTAGTAGTGCCAGTAAATTCTGCAGAGAATTTGCAAAACAATACTGATATGCCCCATAACCATTCCTTGCATGTGTTCAGTACTGCAATACTGAATGGAGTGATGTCATTTTACTCTAAGTACTGGGCATAAATATTATTTGTCCCACACAGAATTTGACAGAAAAGCCTGACTAGCTGAGACTGGCCTTCCAAATGATCATCATACATGGTTTGTTTTTACTGTGAGCCCTCATCCTGCAGGGCTGCATTCAGAGTGTTCTAAGAACTTGACCACATCAGCTGATCCATTGTGCTCAGAGGAGACACTGCAGACCATTGCAGAGTCAAGAGGGGGTTGAAGACAGCAGGACCACAGCTGGTACCAGGTTTCCAATTTAGGAATCCCCATCTGTCAATGTCTCTAAAGTCAAAAGGTAGTTCTTTCTCAGAAGCAGCAACTCACAAAAAAATCTTGATTTTATTTCTTTGGTCTTGATAGAAAGAAGGCAATTATTTTCATCCAGAAGATGAGATTTCCTGTCTTTTCTAGCTCTTATGTCAAAGACGTATAGCTACTTAACAGGAATGTGAGACAATTTTTGGTAAACTCAAATACTTGGAATATTTTTTTTCTTTGGGTCAAAAATATTGATAGATGTGTTATTTTTGGAAGAAAATCTGATTATACAATCCATTTCTGTTTGTCATAGTAACATGAAGTAGCTCTGTATTATGCTGAGCTGTAAGGCAATGGTCATCAAGGACCTGTCCATATTGTTAGACTGCTTTTGTATGCTACCAAATATCAACTTAATAGTGCAAAAAATGAAGTATACAAACATCCTCTGGCCTCCTATTTACACTGCTGTGAGGACCACAACACAATATTGTATGACAAATGCAGTTATTCCATCTACCTCAAAACCTCTCTTCAGCTACAATTTAATTAATTATTTGTCAGGCTAAGTAATCCCCTGACTTTTCTTTGTATCCAGTGACAGAGGCTGGGGATAGTTGCAGAGAATGAAATAATCTTATTATTTATTCTTGGCAGGATTTTACTGTCATAAAACAATGTTGATGTTTCTAATAATTTGCTCTATTGTGCTCACACCTAATTGGCTTAATTTTTATAGGGTCAAACTAGAAAATTCAGTTTCTGAAGAATTTACAACTAAAAAAACAAAAAGGGAAAACAAAGAACAGGAAAAAACCACAAGATTAAAAAATTACAACATGTGATTATTGTTGCCTCTCATATTACACACCCTTGTATTTATGTACAGACAGGTGTATGCACTAGATTACTTAGAGGAACAGAATGGGATTATATTTCCTGAAATTTTCATTTTCGTCAGTTTGGAAACCACTCCTCCTCAACCCCTTCACCCCAGTCAAAACCAAACAAAACCTAAACCAGTCAGTGTGATTCCTGGACTGAGTGAGGTTGCATGGAAATCAACTCTACCCTGAAGAGGAGAAGACATAAAAGTAACCTTATGCCTAGGAGGAGGTTACCAAGAAGAGGGATTTGTGTTCTACCCTCCCCTCCCGAAGGTGTAAAAAGAGAAAGGATAAACAGGGCTCCTAAATTGTCAGTCAGGACAGACTGACACAATGTTAGTCAAGGTCTTCCTTATGCACATAATTGGCTATTCTAAAATGCTGAGCACAGATTGCAGAATCTCCATCCTTGAAAGCTTGAGACATAAGTTATACTGAACAAGTTATCTAAGCTCAGCTAGAGACCACTCCACATCCCTTCCCATTTAAATTGTGGAAATTGTGTCCTGTGGAAAGCCACACAAGAAATTCATATGTTGCAGTTGCACAGATTTGCCATCTGACTTAAGCTCTCATGACCAAAATTCACAGAAACAGTTAGAGTCCCTTCTGTTCCACAAGGTAAAGAGTCCCACCCTTATGACACTAAAAACCCAATAAATAAACCCTCACCAAAACCCAAGCCACTCCTAATCTCAGGACTAGAAATTTAGAGTCCTCTTCATCACTTGGAAATATTTAGCCTAGTAAAATGAGAAATAGTTGTAGTTGCACATTAAAGGCTTTTTCAAATGTTTTCACAGCGATTATAAGAAAAAAGTATACAGTAATAACCAGATAACAGTTACTGCTCTTGGAAATGCTTCCTGGTTTTTATACCAATATTAAAATATTTTCAGACTGATGAAGAGAAAATTATTGGCTGTTTGTTTTATGTAGTTGTCTTCTGTGAAAATAAACCCCACCTTTGCATTGTCTAAAAGCACGGCAAACCTTTCAGCTTCTTGGAAGAAAAAGTACTACATTTGGCTTCTTCTCTTATAACAGATCTTTCCTACATACATTATCATCCCCAAAATGTATCCCTATTTAATTAAACAATAGCTTGAAACTTTGCTAAATTGCTTACACGGGAAGGCCCTTACTTCTTGGGGAGCTGCGAAAAAAGCTTATCACTAGTAACTC
The DNA here is from genome assembly GCA_013389925.1 of Aegithalos caudatus. NCBI lineage: Eukaryota > Metazoa > Chordata > Aves > Passeriformes > Aegithalidae > Aegithalos > Aegithalos caudatus. The sequence continues at coordinate 10,185 of WEIU01001166.1, read as the reverse complement.
CTTAAAATTATCTTCTCCCAAATTTACTGATGCAAACCATTCATGGTAATAGCCTTGACAAATCCTCTCCAACAAAACCAGCTGACTGTAGCTGCCTTCTCTCTCTAAAGCATAAGTCACTTATAAGCCATTTAAAATAGGAAGTAGTAAGCAGAAACCCACCAGACATGCAAAGCAGCAGCCCAGATCTTTAGAGGGTGTCCACCACACTTGGTAAAGTCATTGATTTTTCCCTGATTTATATCAGTTGCAAATATATGTGGTTCAGCCCCTGTGAACAGCTGCTTCTAATCTGCTTTAATACCATCCACATTGAACTGCTTATTGTTATTGGTTTTAGGGCAATACAAAGAAAGAGAGGATTTGGATATATTCATGGCTGTTGTTTATTGCCTGGTTATTAAATTGTATAGATTTTGGCTGGGGATACTTTACCAGCTGGGGTTAGACCACAACAGAAGTTTATAGGGTTTTTCATTGGATTTTTGAGAAGTGGGGATACATTAGTCTAGCAATGATCTTTTAACTCGGAAGATTAACCAAATTATAAACAAAAGCATAAAATATTTTTAAATGCTTTGGGACCAGATAAGAATAGCAGCTGTTATTCTGGAAGTACATCAACATTTTATTAGGGCTACAAAACTCTCAGTAAGATTATCCAGTGGCAGAAACCTGGGAGTATTGCTCATGCACACACACATATCCCTTCAGGATGGAGGGCAAAGGTGTGAAGGTTTTTTTCATGTTTCAGGAGAACAGTCTAGGGTTTACAATACCTAATGTGATGTTACTGTAGACAGAAGACACAAAAATTGCTACATGATCAGCTTCTCTACACAGGAAGGAAACTCAAGACTGCTCTCTGAGAAACTTGGATGAGTTATCTTTTGAAAGCTATTAGGGAAGGTGAGAGGGAAATAAATGGCCGTGTGGCCAAAAATTCAGGTAGTTTTAACTACCACAGTTAAAAACACAGAATATAAAAGTCCAAGTCTCTGATCAAGCTGCGTGGCATGTTTTTCAGATGATGGTAGGGGTAAGCAGGTGGACTCAGTAGCTAAAATCTCAAGTGCTTAGCTTTGTTTAGAAACTGTGGCTATAAATCCCAGGACCACTCACAATCAGCAAAGACTTTCCTCTTTACAGTCATGTATTAATATGTATGTGAAGTTTTACCCTCTCTTCCTTAATCCTGTGTCAAATTTTCCTTGTAAATATAGCTTGTTCTGGGAGTGTGTACTTACTACAGATTATAAACTGCTGTCTTTGCATGAGGGTTTTTTTGTTTGTTTGTTTGTTTGTTTGTTTGTTTGTTTGTTTTTTGCCTACATTATTGAATGGCAATTAGAATTTTCTTTCTCTTGGCAGATCAAAGCCAAAATGCCCTGGGTTTATGGTGGAAGAACTGCTGCTCTTTCAGCACATTTGTAGAGGAAAGTGCTTCTAGAGGTCCACAGGATGGAAATCTGCTGACTTCACAGCCCATCAGGCAGGAGTCACTGCAGCAGCTCCACCAGCACACCTTGTGTGTCTCCCACACAGCTCCAGAGCTGCAGCTGCTGCAGACTCAGCCAGATAACACAGAGTTACACACAGCTCAGTGAGCAGCAGCTCTAAAAAGCTGAAGACTACAGACTGGGTTTTGAGTTTTAGGCTGAGGTTTTGTCATCGCTGTATGGCACCACAAGCTGCAAGTAAAAACAAAAGGCCAGATCTGTCCAGATCTGCTTGCGTAAAGCCTGAGAAGGGAACAAGATTTGCATGAAATTAAACTAAATAGCAGGGAGATGGGTTCTTTTTCTGCTGATGGCGTGTCTCTTTCAAAATTGTGAATTGCCATTTTAAGGAGAGGCATAACTTCATTACTGCTTCTCTTTTGCAAAGAAATGTCATCTGCAGAGGAGAAGGTGGACTGAAGGGGCAGACCAGGCATATATGAATATTATTGCAGGGTGGGAAGATCTAAACAATTCAGAGTCATCCTGTGAAGCACATTCCAAAGCGTAAGAACTTTTCACTAATAAAGAGTACATTTTAAGATTACATACAATTTTTCTATTTATGGCATTAGGGCATTTTCTTTCTCTAGCCATTGCTCAGAACCATTATCACACCAAAGATGCAAAATCCTTGGATTCCAATTACTGCTATGCTGGGAAATTTTAAAAAAATAGGTTGCATAGCTAGTTGCCATAAATTTTGGGTGACAGCTAATAATGCAGTTGAGGAGTGCTCTGAGTCAGTAGAAAATGCTACCACCTAAATAAAACAGATGCAGTCACTTGTATTCACAGCTAGGTAAAAATACTTATATGTTTTGGATGTATATATCCAAGCAAAGTCTTTTTGTTTTGTTGTTCAGGCAGCTTTGATCACCTCTTTTCCACTATAGAGAAAGGCAGAAGTTCCTGTGTGCTGGTAGGAATGCCTAGAGAAAAGCAGACAGAGAAGAATTCACCTGAAAGTTAAATTTATCCAGGTTCCATCTGCAGCCGAACTAGGAGTCTAAGTATATCCTGAAGACAGTGGATTGTCAGCCCATGACTCTTGTCTCCCTCCATTGGTTATAAACAGAATTAAACCGCCTCAGACAGCCTTCAAATGTCTGAAAGAAGTGAGACGAATTCCCATATCAGAAATACCTTGGATCCATTAGCTCATTTATGACAGTAAGATGCCTCCAGCTATGCACAAAAGCCTCTGTTTTTGTTTTTTTTTCCCCCTCTTCCTGTTATCCTGAAAAAGTATTTTCCTCATAGAAGAGCCATTCTATGTGTAAGGAATAACTGAAATAGCCCTTAGCTTAAAATATAAGTTGAATTTTCTGGAGAAAGCTTGAGGAAACCATTAAAAGTTTCATTTGCCTACTCACACATACACACAAAAGCTTTCAGAAAGAAAAATTGTTCTCTTTTGAAAAGTTTAGGGCAATTTTTCATTCCATCATTTTTTTTTTAATAACCTTTACCTGCAGATTTTCTCTGTGAAGATTATTAAGAAATCAAGTCTAATGGTTATGGATATTTTGCCTCCTGCTAATCACTTTCAATAAAAATTTTAAAAGTCTTAATTTTTAATGGAGTAACACTTTTCATAAGGCTTGAAAAATAATAGAAATAGGTTCAACTTTTTGCTAAATATTTAATTGGAAAAGTCAGCCTGCCTTTCAAGATAAAAGTGTTTTGTTCCAAAGATCCAGCCATCTCCAGTAAATTATTTTTCTTAAGTTTCATGCCTGGAACACTCAGAATAAATGAGATGTCTTACAGCTTTTTTAATAAAGGAGATGGAATTATTCTTGTTAATTTACTGATTTTATTAAGAAGAAGATGAACTTTTACAACTGGAGAGAAAATGGACTTGCAGGAAAACTGAGAGATAAATACACTCCTGGGTATGTAGTGATACTTGTACTCCATCACTCTCCACTTCAACATACCAACTGAATTACATCACTGTTGCCCTGCAGCCATTTTATATGTTAAAAATGTAGTTGATCAGCAAATGTTATTTCTTCTGAACACAGCTTGGACTCTAAGAGGACCTTACAAACTGTAAAGTTAGATTAAGTCTTACCTTTTGGCTCCTTCAGTGGAAGGACTAAGTCACCTTTCTTTTAAAATTGTTTTTTCCTCAATTTTTTAAGCAGAATGAGTGTTTTGGGCCAAGTTTGAAAAGGTTTTGTTGGTTTTTTTTGTGTGTGTGATTTTTTGGATTTTTTGGGTTCTTTTTTTTGGGGGGGGTTGGTGTTTTTGGGGGGTGGGGTTTTTTGGTTTTGTTTTGTGTTTTGGTTTTTGGGATTTTTTTAATATCTAAAGGTAATAGTTCTACACCTGTCATTTACTCTTGCATACAAATACCATTTAGATTTGTATACAAACACACCAATAGTGTGTTTATTTTGACTATGGTCTTGTGAGGTGTTTCTTGGGTTTGCAGTAAGATTGTTCCATCACCATTTTACGAAAAAGTCTGCAGAATTGTGGGGATAATATTTTCTATTCTATCTATATGCTACAGCCTGCCTGGAGCAGGGATGGTCTCCTCCAGCAGAGGATGAGATGCAGTGGCCATGGACTGGCTTCTGCTGTCACCGGCAATAATAGCAGCTGAAATTAATAGCAACAATAACAATAACACATCACTGCTGTGTAGAAAGTGCAGGCAGGCTGCGTTTTCTTGTGCTGCTGTTAATATAAAAATATTTAGATAGATTTGTTTTAGAAACTTGGATTTAAATTTCTCAGTCCAAACAAAGTTGTTTGGAACTTGTGTGGGAAGAACACAATGTACTGGCCCTCTTTAGAAGCAAGCAAACGAAACCTCTTGCTGTGCAGCCACAAGACATATTTATTATTTATTCTATTTCTTTGCCCAGTTTATTTTTCAACACCAATTAAAAGCTTATTCCTGCATCTGAGTCCAAAATACCTTGGGCTTCAGCCATTCTGGGTATTCATCGAGTTTCGTCTGCCTTGTTGTTCTGCAAAAAGTACTATCAGCCCAGATTGTTCACTGCAAATATTGAATCAAGACATCATCAGGTTATTTATTTTCAATTGTTTCCTTTTTCTGAGAAGGTGTCCTAGGGTGACTTCATGACGCTTGTATCCCCAGTCATCTGTTCTGTTTATGCTGGATATTAAATTTTGCACATTTAAGATGGTTCTGAGAGCAAAGGGGGAGAGAAATCCATGGAGTTTGTTTTCAGAAACTGCTCTTGCTCTGCCACATTTTATTCCTTCTCCTGGACTGTGTTGTCTGCAGCACGGACAGACAGTGGGAGAGAGCTCTCCTTTGCTCCTTAGTTAGATTTTTAGCTAGCTGAGGCAGAGAAGTTCCCCAGACTGTTTTTCTTTTTCTTGGAACTCTTCAAACCTGCTCTGGGCTGAAAACCCAGAAAAACCCTGGGGACTTACACTGTGACACACCGGGGCCAGGACACTCCATTCCAGCACTGGAGGGGCTGATAAGAGACTGAGTGAGCTGAGACACAACCCATGGCAAGGACTTTCTGAATTTGCCACCTCTTCAGAACAGCAAGAGATTTTATTGTTTAATAGTATTCAGTTTTCATGCTTGTGAATACTTCGCTTGTTAAACAAATTTTTTCCACTTTTCTCAAAAATAATCTTTTCTCAAACCAATTAAGAAAGAAGCTACTTGAATCTGCTTTCTAGAAGAAACCCTTTAAAACCCTTTCTTCCCAAATTCACCCTAAACCAAGACAAATACAGAAGGGAACAAAAGCAATCAACGTTATACACTGGGAGGCCTTTTTGCCTAATAAAATAAGTCTCTATATATTAAGAAAAAATGAAATGAAGACTGAACATTGTCAATTCTCTGATTGACTAGGTGGCTCCAACAATTTTTGTAAACGTACTGTCCTGTAATTGCATTTCAGATTGCAAATTCAGGAAATTTGTGACTGGCTTTCTTTTCCAGCCACCATTAGTTCTGCTTGGCACTGATAGTTTTATCTTCATCTGGGTAATGGCCTGCCTGTCTCTAGAAAACATGTATCAAGACCTGCAATAGACATTTCAATAGTCCACAAAAAGATTCATGTCCCTCCAAGTCATAGCTAAACCTGTCAATGAGTCAGAAACCAGCAAGTCAACTTGGCACTGAGTTCAACACTGTCCTTGTTAAGCCATGAATGTGCCACTGCAGGGACACCACATGGCACCACGTGCACAACGGGACACCTGGAGAAAACCACCCATGAGACTAAATTGCCTAATTCTGACACATCTCTTCTCCCATGATGGCAACATTCAGGGAACAGGCTGAAATGGCTGCAGGACATCACTGCAGAGCTCTGCAGATGTGTTTGCCCATACCTGCAAAGAGCTTGCAGTATTTCTTAACATGCTGGGACACAGAGAGGACTCATCTGGAAATGAGTGAGCACTGAGGTCCATGCTGACTTTCAGAAGTGCTCATCCTCCTGCAGTTGGCAATAACTCAGAGGCTTGGGAGAAACAAGTTCAAATCTCTTCCTTGAAATCAATTTTCTCCGTGACTTTAGCCAGGGGGAGCACCTGCATTGGTCCTAGCTCCCCATGCTGTTGTGCAAGTTCTGGATATTTCAGGTTGTCTGTCCCACTGCATCCTTCCTCCTGCATGTCGCATTCCTTAGGAAAAACTGCTGACCTCTGCAGGACTTTTGAAGAAAGACATTGGGTACTTCTGTGAGGCTGTGGATTAGGGACACAGTCCTATGACCTCAGCTGAATTGACCATGGATGAAGTCAAGAGAAAAGGATACAGGATGTAAGAAAGGTCATCAAGAGGTCCATTAAAAGGTCCATTAATATGTAATGTCACTTAATGTGGGCAGTCTGACCACCACTAGGTTCTCTTCTAGAACAAATTCTTCAACTTTCTCTTTGAGCTCACAAGACTACTGTGATGATCAGTAGTCAAGACTGAAACACTTCTCTGCAGAAACAACAGGAACTATCGACATACTTTAATACAGATACAAATAAAAATAAAAATAAAACCAACAGAAGACTGACTGATTGTCTTCCTAAGGGGAAAAACTTAGCCCAGAGACTAGATAGTGAAGTGTAGAGCTCCACAGCTGAATTCTCAGAGGACTAAAAGCTTGGCACAGTGTCCTGCAGAAACATAAGAGCTCCCATATTCATTATATAATTACAGTTACTGATTAATAATCATCCAAGGCCCAGCTGCTTCTTCCACAACTGCTATAGGAGTGCTCTCTCTGGAGAGAGGGCCTGTTTGAAGCCTAAGGGGAGTTCCCTGTATAAATAAAGCAGAAAGCAAAGATTCATGCTGAGAGAGGAGCAAGGAAACCTGACAGAGGATTTTCCCTCCATCAAATACAGCATGCAAAAAGCTATTTTTTCTCTGGCTGAAACTGATTGATAATGATGGCCAAATGGAGTGTGTTAGGGTGCCAAATGAACCTGTGCAAGAATAGAAGGGGATTTACCTTTGCCAGTGGAAGGCTTTCTGTGCTCTTCTAGGGGAGTTATTCTGGATCTGAGCTATGACATGAGACTCTCTTTCCAGGGGCAGGACAAAAATTCGCTTTTGGCTATTAACCTCAAGGGTTCCCTGCAGCTGCCCAGCTTGCAATGCCCCAGCTACTCCAGCATATCACCATGGATCTGCCCACATCCTTCTACAAGGGAACACGTCCTCTTCTGTAGGGAAAGCCAAGGCAACTGACACAGAGCAAGAGGTATGTAGTCCAAATCTCTTTCCTTTGCTAAATTCTTGTTCTAACTTTTAACTTTCAGTTTTGTACTTGAATACTGGAAGTCCATAATTTATATGGCATTTCTCTCTGACACTTTAACTTGGAGGTAATTGAGTGGAATTGACTTTGAAAACCAGCAGAGGATTTTGAGAATGCAAACATTTATCAACTCTGCCGAGGAAGAGCAAGAGAAGAGAACAAAAAAGAGGGAAGGGTTACATATAGACATAATTGTAAGATTAAAATTCTATTTGATTTCCTAGAATTTTTAGAAGAAAGGGACACTGAATGTCAATTGGTTTAAATCTTGTTGTCTATGAGGGCATACAGAATGGAGAAAGATTTGTCATGCATTCTTCAAGCTATCAGTTTTCTTCCTAGCAGATATACAGCACACATTGCATGCAGTCATTTCTGCATCTCCTTTGCTTCAAAATAATCAATGAGATTGGAAGGAGATCAGTGTAGTGAAAAGGGCAGGAGGATACAGTAAGTGGGAAATGGAACTTTTCAGTTAGAACTGCTTTGTGAGCCACTTCCTTTTGGTACCTCCCTTGATTTCAGGACAGATCTCTGTTAATAAGTTCTTCTTAACAAGGGTTGCAGCTAGTTATAGATTTGCAAACTGGTTGCCATGGAAACAAGCTCATTAAGCTCCCCTAGCAAGCCCTTGTCCCCTTTTACTCTGTTATTGGTGAGGATGACAGTCTCTATATCCTAACTTATTTTCTTCAGTCAGGTTTGTGTGTCTCTCAGGTGTCAGGACTGTTTGCCATTGGAGATTACAAAGAACCATCTTTTCCTTCCTCACTCACTTTCAGTCAATATTTGGGCAGCACAAATAAAGTTCCCAGGAGCCCCTGAAACACTGAGGACACAGGGCACCAGGAAAATTGTAAATTGGTGTGACAAGACCCCAGGTAAAATCTAGGACAAATTAAAGAAGATGGTTTTTGAAGGAAAAAAAATAAAGCAAGCAAACCCAAACACTGTTATTACCTACACTTTGTAAAAGTCTGTAACACTGCCATTTTTAAGACTGCAAAAATTCATTTGTTTGTGTATTTTCAGCAAGAAGATAATTTTTTCCTCACACAGAGAAGTGGTAGGGGAAAGATCATTTATAAAACCTTGTGACCCTTACAGAAACTTACCGTCAGTCACAGTAGGGGTGCTGTCAACACTCTAATTTGCTGCTCTGTGGAGTTTGGGCTTGCCTACCCCCATCCTCAACAGAGTCCTTCTGTAGGCACATTGACACTAGGCCAACCCAGGAGCACTGACAGCCATCATGAGACTTCATTGTTGCACTCAGGAAGAACAGGAAGCCTTATTTAGCACAAAATCTGACTTTTCTTACAGGTGTGCTGGCATAGAAGGGAATTGGCATTGCAATAGTAGGCTCCATTCTTCATTTCTACTGGAAGGGATTACTCAGCCAACATCAACATGCCTGGCAGTGTCTCCTGTTACAATGTTCTGCTCTGCAATTTTTGTGAGTCCTTCTATGGCACTGGGTTCACACAGAGCAGCTGGAATCCATAAGACAGCAAAGACACCAGACACAGGCCAGGAACTCAGTTTGCCACTTGGGAGCTTCTTCACAGATTTTTGTTTGCTACTGTCTTAAGACAAATCTCTTTGAAAGCTCTTCAGTGTCAAAGCAAACTGGATAAAAGGTCAAGAAGAGCTTGATTCTACTCCTCTCTGAATTCAAGTTTGCTTTCCTCCCAGCTCTAATTAGTTTGTCACTTTCCATATTTCTCCATATCCTTCTTTCTCTTGAAAAAGCCCTTAAGTGTCCCCAGACAAGGTGTTTGCATGTCTGACCTATGAGCTCTGTATTAGAGAAGCACGCACTTTTTCCAAGCAGGCTGGTGCATTCATACAGAGGGAAAGGCTCAGTTCTGGACTTGGCTTAGCTGGTTTAATTCCAGAGTTTGGTGCACTTCACCATTCCAAAGTTTTCTTTGAAAAAGAAACTTTCTGCCAAGCTCTTGGCATCACTTGCTCTACTGTTCCTGTCATCTTCCCCATACAGGTGAAATCCAGTAATTCTGGTTCATGGAAGGAATAAAGAATTTGATGTTGGGAGTTTGTGGGTCAGTGCTTGAGCGATGTCTGTAATATCATTCACAAAATGTCTGGGAAGTGAAAGTGTTAACCTGTGATAAATCTGTAAGTGGTTTGGCAAATTAAAATCTCAGTCATGTGATAACAAAAAAAATTCTTTGCCCATATAGCAAAGAGTGACCCCAAGAACAATGGTCCAGCAGTCTTAAGGTATTGCCACTGTCAGTCTTCTGGACTCCAGCAAATAAATGGGAAGAAATCACCTAAAGGAGCTGACCAGGACCCCATTGTGACCTGCTGTTAATGGTCTGGTCCCTTTACTCCCTCTCCAACATTGTTCAGGTTTCAGGAACTTCAGAGAGACTTATTTGCCTTGTCCATTGCCTCTATCCTCTCTTCCCCAGCTACAGGGGAGCCAGCCTTTTCCATGCAGACACCATGGTAAAAATGAAGGTGACTCTTCATTGCTTAGTGTTGGCATCACCCCATAGATTTCAGGAAAGTTTAAATGATATTTATGGGCCCAAGTAATTTAAATTATTAAAGTATGATAGCTGCCATTTAAAGCCATGATTTAATACCAAAACCAGATTTTGCTTCTATTCATTAGTTACTGGAGGAAATAATTTTAATTTAAAGCTAAAAAAAAGATAATGGAGGTGTAGGTCAACAATTGGAACAAAGAAATAATAACAAAAAGATACCATTGATGTAGTTAATGTCATCAGGGCTGTCATAATGTCAAGTATCAGCTGTCTGTGCATGAAGATAATCAAGGTTTATAGTGCAGAAGTTAGTCTGTGTGGGATTTGGTTTGGACTGCTTCATCAATTATGTAGCCATAAGCTATAATAAAAAAAAAAATAAAAATC
>WEIU01001164.1:0-77238 GCA_013389925.1 Aegithalos caudatus | reverse complement strand
AGGTAAAGGCTGGAGCAGTCCCGGTGAGTGAGGCATTTTCCAATTACCTCATCCAGCCTATCCAACCCTGAGCCGGCTTTGTAAACTCAATGAAACCGCACACAAATTACACTGACACTAAGAACAACATTGCACAGGCTGCCCTTTGCTGTGCTCTCCAGGTTTGTTCTGTTTACAACTCTGTTTACTGCCCTCATCTCCCCACATTACTCAGGCTCCAACACGAGACGTAAACAGACAAAAATTTGGCTATTAGTTCTGAGGGCATGATTTTTTTTTTTATGAGTTCTGATGGGGATAATGAGAACAAACTAGTTTTTTTTTCAGAATTGCCTTGGCTGCTGGGGCAGTGTGTGCCCTGTCAGAGAACAGCCCAAGTGCCTCGGAGGGTGCTGCGTGTCCCTCTGTCCTGGTGCTGAGCTCACAGCTCTCTGCCGTGGGACAACAAATATTTCTAACCCACAGAACTCTTCTCCCTGCATGGCTGGAGCTCACCAATGTCCCACCTGGATGGAACCCAGAGCATCGTGCAGAGCTGTGGGGAAGCAGGACCTTGCCAGGCACAGCCTCAATCCTGGTGGCAGCGGCTCTGTGACCCCTCCACAAGCTCAGCCACCAGCACGGAAGGCAGATTGTGCCAAACCAGAGCCATACCTGTGTCAGACCAGGCACAGGCTGCAACAAACAGCAGTCATTGCCACGGGAAAGATGGAAAATCTCCAAAAAACAAATATCACAAATACCTACACAAACTAGCTGGGCTGCTCAGTCCCTGCCCTCACTGCCAGAATTATAGAATTACAGATTGGTTGGAAAGGACCTTAAAGAACATCTTGTTTGGTCCCCTGCCATGGGCAGGAACACCTCCCACTGTGCCAGGTCACACCAAGCCCTGTCCAACCTGGCCTTGGACACTGCCAGGGATCCAGGGGCAGCCACAGCTGCTCTGGGCACCCTGTGCCAGGGCCTGCCCACCCTCCCAGGGAACAATTCCTGCCCAATCTCCCATCCAGCCCTGCCCTCTCTGGCAGTGGGAAGCCATTCTCCCTTTTCCTGTCCCTCTAGTCTCTGGTCCAGAGTCCATCTCCAGATCTCCTGTGGGCACCACAGAGACACAAGGAACCTTGAGAAGCATGGGCATGGTACTTCAGGGGTGGAAGGAGCGAGTGCCCAAAGCACAGCGTGCACGATGCCCTGCTGCCACGTCCTGCATGCCCCAGGAGCAGGACGTATTCCACACACAACAGTGACTGTGACACTGCAAACTGGGTGTCCCTGGCACTTTGTCACGGTGCCACCAGTTGCACAGACACCAGCACTCGATGCACTGTGAGTGGAGGGGCACTTGGAAGACAGCAAGAACATTCATAACATATGCAAAAAATAACTTCAAACCAGATGCCTCCATCAGCTTCAGATACTGTAACACAGTTCAGCTCCACCATGTTACTCCCCAGGCTGCTTCCACATGGCCAAAGTGACAATGACACTTCAGAAAAGGGAATAATAAAGCAGGTGCTGGTTTCTTGTGGGATTCTCTGAAGGGGCTTTGCTCTCTGAAGGCCCAGGTCCATGTCCTCGTTCCCGTTTGTGCCAGCTCAGGGTGTTCTTCCCCACAGCCCAGCACACCCCGCTCCCACGTTTCTGCTGACACAGCAGTTTGCTGGCTGCTGTGGTAAAGCATTCCAGTGAATTGTTTGTGTTGCATGCAACGCTGCAAAAGGACAAATTGTTTGTCTTTTTTTTTTAAACAAGCTTTTCTTTGCATGCCTTAAGTAGCTAATTGCATTTTTCTCATTGCTTCAGCAGTGAGTGAGCACCTGCTCAGCACACACCACCTTCAAAGGTACGTTTCTAAAAGAGGTTTTGAAAAATAAGAGTCTTTAAGAGCTCCCAAAAAAGCAACAGCCTTTCCTGTTCAAAAAAGCACAGTATTAACTGAAAAGATGACTTCTGCTAGAGAAGAGGAGCACAGGCAGCACCAGATGCTAGATGCAACTACCTGGGGACTGGAATAACAGTGGAATGGGAAAGGCAGGGCAAGGACCGGGCTCTGCGTGGCCTTGGACCATCCATCCTTGTCACTTCTGGGGCAACTGTGGCTTCACAGATATTTTAAGCTGCAAGTTACAGCGGTAAGTGCTGGTGTGCCCTGTGACATGAGTTTGAGACCAGACAGCTCAAGGTGGGCCACCAGCATGGACTCAGGTTCTGAAGGCCCACAGAGGTCAACGGCCTTTGGTTTCCCTCTTCCCCTCTGAAAGGGAAGAGCCTGAGGAAAGATGCATGTTCTGGTATGATCTGAAAGACTGTGGGTCAGAGCCCTGGCTGGTGAGCACAGACACTGTCAGACAGTTCCCACACAGATTTCAGCAGTTCATCCCATTAGGCTGCACCCTGTTGCTGCTGCCCACAGGCTGGGTGACACAAACAGGAACAAGTGTCCTTTCCAGACCTACACTCCATCCCTTTGGGCTGGAGGCTCTTGGAGCTGAGGGAGCTGGATGCTGTATTTGTCCTGGCATGGATGGCTCCAAGGGTTGTGAGTTCCCTTATTCTGTCCCCTCCATTGCTGGCTCGTGCTTTCCCTGGATGTTCAAGCTTGGAACCAAGCACTGCCTGACGTGTGACACACGGCACTTGGAATGAGGAAGGGCACTGAACATTCGGTCACTCTTTTTCCAGTGACCTCATCACTATGGTTAAAAAGGGGGAACTCAGAGAAGTTTTGTGGACTAATACATAGAAATACCTATATTCCTTAGAAACAGAGTTTTGAAATGCGTGTGCAGTGGCACACAGCATTTACATGGACAGATGCCATGACTTGTTGCTCAAGTCAGGTCTCTGCATTCAGGAATTATTTGCTAATCGGGTGTCTGTTCATGCGTGGATTCACATTCCCAGTGCGTGTTTACACTTGCCACGGTAACTCCCTGCAGGAATCAGGCACACCTTGTTTGTACACCCTTACCCAGACAGTTGCATATTTGGCACCACTGTGCAGTCCAGAGAGCATTTATGAATGAATTAAATCACGTAACAGAATCAAATGCTTGGGGAAAGGACAAGCAAGAAGCATCTGTGCTTTGTATCACTCAGGATTAAAAATACAGAGGATTGGCATCTTCCAGCCTCTCCTCAGCACACTCTGTTCAGCATTTTCCCTTCTGGATGCTAAATGAAAGAGCTGTCAGAACACCTGCAGCATGGGAGTTAAACGGGAAAGTCTCTGCATGTGCTGACCTAAACTGGCCTAACTCATTCTAATATCATAATTCTTAAAGTTACTATTGCCAGCACTACTTCCATGTAGAATCTGCTTGTTCCAGCAGACTGCTCTCAGCCCCCCTGAGATTCAGACTGCCTTCTCAGCCAGCAATCCTCAGAGACACTCACTGAAATTACAGATTGTTTAATTTCAAAACCAATTAAATGTAATTAGAGGAATTTCTACAACCATTCCCTTTATGGGGTGCACAGGAATGATCTGTAATTCATCACCACCGGTGGTACCCCTGAAAGGGATGTGAAAGACTTTCTAAGAGGGAACAAAATTCAAGACAAATTTGCTTCCTTTTTTTCCTACTTTTATCTAGTGAAAGCACCTAACACAAACACTGGGTCTTCAGTTGAGTGCAGGGGAATTTGGGGTGTCTTTCCAGCTCTGTCACACAAAGGCCTGGGGACCTTTTGGCCACTGCCAGTGAAACTCTCTGTGGTGACACAGCAAGGGCAGGTGGAGAGCTGTCAGTGACACAGGATGAGCCCAGTTTGTGTCCCAGCTGGCTCAGTGGAAAGCAGCAGGTCTGGCCCTTGCCTGGCTGTGGCCAGCAGTGAGCCTGATCCGACCACAGGCAGTGGGCAGGATTTTTCACAAAACACCTCTGTCTTAAGAACTCAAGTCCACGTGTCTCCCCTTCCCAAGCACCACAGCTCACACCGAGCTCATCTGCATCCCCCAAACCTCGGTGCCTTTGGGCTGCTCCCACAGCCCTGCTCCAGAGCCCTACTGGAATTCCAACTTGATGAATTCAGCACAAATATTCTGAATTTTCAAAAGCAACCAGAAAAGCTTTGTGATCCAGTGACAGCTGACTTACACCCACTGTCCTAAGGCTGGCTGCCTTGCCTAATCTCACCCTTGTTTCTGAGGAAGGTGGCCCCTTCCCAAAGACAGGCTGGAGCTGGGCCAGTGCCAAGGACAGAGATCAGATGTTGTGATGGTGGTTCCCAGCTCCTCACCTGCAGAAGGGTGAGGAGAAAAGGAGAGAGAAAATCGCTGGCCAAGAGAGAGCAGGGCCTCCTGTGGTGGGTTTGGGGCAGCTCTTCCTGCTGCAGCATCAACATTCCCACCTGCAACCTTCTGGGAAAGGTGCACTGGCCTGTACTGGTGCAGCACTGGCCTGTACTGGTGCAGCACTGGCCTGTACTGGTGCAGCAGCACTCAGAGCTTTCCTGGGTGGGCAGACACTGGTATTACTTGGGGACAAATGTCTGTGGATTATTTAACTCAACTGATCACATACACTTCACACAGTGTTTTCCATCATGCCCCACATGAATCCCCTTGCCCTGCCATTAGGCAATACTGGCAGACAACTTCTGGGAGACAGATATTAAATGTTGTGGCTAAACCCAAGGTAAACTACATTAGCTCTGAAATGAGATTTTTCTGTGCATCAGGCCAGATTCTTTTTCACACTGGTTTCACACAAGCACAGCAGTGACCCTTGCTATGGACTTGGTTGTTCCTTCAGCAAGAAGAGTTTAAATCCAGTATTTGTATACACAGGCAGCTTGGGGTTTCTGTGTAGCACAGAGTACTACTGCCACATGCCTGTGCTTTCATGCAGATTTTTCCTGAATGTTTTGCAGTCCTCTTTCCTATTTTGATAAAAGAAAGTTATTTTCAAAAGTTAAGGCTTATAATTTCTGGTGATCTAAACAGATGTGACTTGACAAAGGGGTCCATTGTAGGGCCACGTTAGAGCTTTATTTTTTAACAACGAAGGCTTTGGTTGTTTGTTATGGTGAGGAGTAGTTTCCCCTCCAGATAGCCCCTTGAGAAATTCATGAGAGAAAATCCAGACTGTGAAAAGTATGGCTTGAGAGGAATTTGAAACAACATGACAGGGGCAGCAAATCATCGTGAAAATCCTATTAGAGAAAGCCTGGGCTCATGCCCACCTCCAGCCCCTGCCCCAGGTGAGCAGTCTGGCTGTGTCTGTGCCACAACTGTCCCCAGCAATCAGAACCATCAGTCAGGCAAAGCTGTCTGTCATTCTGGAGACCCACAAAGCAAGGCTGAACTTGCCCAGAGGAGGCTGGTCTGAGCCAAAGACAAAACAATTCATGAAAGAGTGAAACCACGGGTCAAGGTAAGGAGGGAAGAACTGGCAGCAGAACCCGCTGCCATTGTGCAACTCTGGCTTAATCAGACACAGATACAGATGCAAGCCACCCGTGAAGGCTTCAGAGAAGTTTACATTTCAGCTGGGTTTCACAGCTGGACAGGGATGGTTTCACATGCAAAGCTGATTTCTCCAGGGTGCAGCTCTGGAGAGGGGTAACCCCTGCAGTGCCTCAGAAAAGCTCCAGTTTCTGACCCATGGTCAGTCTTGTTCCCCTTCCTCACAGGCTTCTTTCCATGCACATGCCTAAGTGCTCTGCTCTACTGTAATTCAAATACAGTTCAATAAATTTCAGTTCTCATTTAAGACTTAATTTTTGAAGAACGCAGAATAGCTTGGGTTCATGTCAGAACAGTTTTGAGGCCTCCAGCATCAAAAATAATCTGTCATAAATCTAAAAATACCAGCTTTTCAGGGAGGAGGCGTGAGGTGCCAAGACATTTCACACAGAGAGACAATCATGAGATTGGGCTTCAAGCTCCATTTGCATTTTTTCCATGGTTACCTAATGCTGGACCCAGTAATTTGAGCTGAATCACCTCTAATGGTCCCCCCCAAGCAGGGTCTCACAGCCCTCAGCAGAGCCCACGTTTCCCTGCCTGCTGCAGAGGGGATCCTAATGGCAGGATCTCCACCCAGAACACCACACTCCAAACTCTTCATGGTGCCTTTCTGGAGCTGAGCCACAGCCATGACTGGATCTGGCCCCACACAGCACATGGGGAGGAAGATAAGCTTGAGCACAATGAATCCACAAAACTGCCAGAGTGCAGGAAATTGGCCAGTTATCCAGCCCTGATTTTTAGCAGAGAACATAAAAAGGGATCTTTATGGATGAGGAGATCACAGAAAAGGAGGGAGAGGCGACTATCAAGGAAAACAAAAGTGTGGTGAACTATGAGTGAGTATTTATGACCATTCTCTTCTCAGCCCAGCTAATAACTGTTGACTGAATGTCAGGGTTATTTAGGATAACTTGTTAAAATAAGAAAAAAAAAAGTAGCTAAAACTGATAATGCTTCTAAATCAGAGCATTTTGTGTGGTGTATGTCCTTGCACACCATGGGGTCACAGGAGGGATGGGGCAGGAGTGGTGGGCTCATCTCTGGGCATCAGCTGTCCCCCCCTCACTGATATTCCTGTAGAACCACTGGTCATGGCAGTCAGTGTCCATCAAACCTCAGCACATGGATTGAGAGCAGGATGTGTCAAAAGGGATAGAGAGGAGGAGGTGAAGCCCAGCACCCAGCAGAGATACAATGGCTCTGTGCAGACAGGCCCTCACTTACACTGCTGCTGGGCTGAAAAAATTATCACAAAATACCCATTGAAGAATTCCTTTTCCTGTCTGATTTTGTAAACACAAGTTCAGCACAGGAGACTCCATGGGATAAGATGGTTTTGATGACTTCCAGCTGCATATACACTCTGCAGACTCACTTCCCAAACAGCCCATTATCACTGTGCAGGCAGTTCATTTATTTGCTGAGAATTCTCATTTAAAAAAACTAATCAGGCAGGATTTATTTCCCTCTGATAAGGCACAGGAGGGCACGGTGAAGGGTCTGGCTCCTGCTGGTTGTCAGGCTCCTTGTCTGGAGGTTAATGTCAAGCTGACACCAGAGCAGGGCTCTGACGTGTCCCTCAGCCCTCATGTCCTGGGGGTCTGTCTCTGGAAGCTGGGGCTCTGCCAGCAATGTTTTCACAGTATATGAGAAGGATCAGCTCACTACCTTGATTTCTTCAGGAGTAAAAGTGAGATATTCCAGCCAGGCAATCAAAAGGATGCAAAGGTGGGAGTCCACCACTGTCAGGAACTGTGTGAGGCCTTAACCGAATACAGCATCACATCCCAGAGCACCCGGAGCTGCCACAGGAGGATTTTGGGACAGTAGATTAGGGCTTATACAGACAACCTAAAGCTCTTCTCCCTGCACTGGCCCAATGATATCATCCTGGGGAAGCAGCACCAGGACCTGCTGCAGGGCTCAGCCCACTCTTGCTTGGGAAGGGGCAGTGAGCAGGACAGAGCTCCTCAACACAGGGCCTGGGTCCATGGAGAGTCAAGATCATCATTGGCAGGTGTATCTTCCCCAGAGCTCCAAAATCTCTGTCAGCAAACAGAAAGCAACTGGAAGGGAAAGGAAAAAAACAAACAAACAAACAAACAAAAAACCTACAAGAAAGCCTGTATTTGAAATATGCTTTGTTTTCTTTTAAAAAATCCAGGATCCCATCCAGCTTGAAAGAGGAGGTGAGCACTGAAAAAAGCTCTTTCTTTTTTGCATTAGTTCAAGAGAAAATACTTTAAAAAATATATTCCTCTGAGGTTCTGATACTGCTTCTAGCCCCCACTTTTGGCAGGCTGGGAGCAGGTCACAGGTCCTGCCCTCCCCTTCTCATCCCTGGCCCACAGTCCCTCTCCTTAATCCTTTCCAGCCTGCAGGAGGATCTTCCTCCCCCACACTCCCCCCTCCAGCATCCTCCATCCAGCATTTCAGTCCTGGCACAGTGGCCCCCACACCCTCTCCTGGGGGCCTCAGGGGTTTGAGCCTTGTGTCCCCTCAGTCTCTGCAAACAGAAATATCAGTCTCACAGAGAGCTTGGGGTGAACCAGGGACTTTGTGGGGTAATGACAGCCCCTGACCATCAGCAAGGACATGAGAATGTAGTCCAGGGGCCTGGAGCAGTATGGCCTAGTGGAAGGTGTCCCTGCCTATGGCAGGGGGTGGAACTGGATGATGTTTAAGGTCCCTTCCAAACCAAACCAGTCTGAGATTCTATGAAAGAGCAGCCAAGAACTTTCCTCAGTCCTGCTAGGGTCTGAAGGCTCAAATGAAGTGCTGCTCTTTACCAGTGACCAATGCTCCCCAAAAATGCCTGAGAGGTGAATTCCCATCACGGCTGGTGCTCTCTGCCCACAGCACAGAGGGGCTGGTTTATAATGGTCTCTCACTGAAGCTTCTATCCTGCAGTCAGGGCTGTGCCCCCCACCATCCAAGGGCTCTCTGCTGCAGTTCCTGAAGACACAAACTCAGCCCCCATTCTCTCGTGGCTGCACTGGCTGTGCAGGTTGAAGCGTGAAAGGCTGACTGCCAAGTGTTATGGTGTGAAGCCATTTTCCATTTAAAGCTCTTGTTTTTCATGGCTTATAAGTTCCCATTCCCCGCCTCCATTCCTTAGGGTTGGGATTTGTCATGCCTTTTCTTAACCCAGGGGAGAATTTCTTTAGGAAAGTTTGATGGTATAAGTAGCAGCAATTCCTCATCTGGCTTTCGTCATGGAAGATAACAGACATTCACAGAAAGTGGCTGCCTCTGCCAGGGAGGCAGCAGCAAGGAGAACTTCTGCCCCTAGCCCAGCACAAGCTCAACCCACATGTCCCAGAGTTTTCCAGGAGTATATCCAGCAGCAATTCCCATACTCGGACAAGGACAAACACCCACCCAAACATGAACATTAATTGCAGCCCACAGGGCTGGTTTGCACGTGGCTGAGCAAGAGGATGTGAGCAGCAGCAGCTCACTGAGAGATTTTCTGGGTGCATCCTGGGTGCAGGTGGAAATTCCAAACCTGTGAGGCACCAATTTCTGCACAGGCCCAGGGAAATGGCTGGGGGGGTGGTGGTGGTTGAGGGAGGGGTGCTGTGGATGAAGAGCTCCACATTCCTCAGCCACACACGCTGGGACCCAGAAACCCCCTGCCCTGGGCTGATCCCAGCAGGGGAGGGGGATTCTGCCCCTCTGCCCTGTCAGGTGAGACCCCCCTGCAGAGCTGCCCCAGCCCTGGGGCCCAGCACAGGAAAGAGGAGGAACTGTTGGAGCCAGTCCAGAGGGGGCCACAGGGATGCTCCAAGGGCTGGAGTCCCCCCTGCTCTGGGGCCAGGCTGGGAGAGCTGGGGCTGTTCAGCCTGGAGAAGAGAAGGCTCCAGGGAGAGCTCAGAGCCCCTGGCAGGGCCCAAAGGGGCTCCAGGAGAGCTGCAGAGGGACTGGGGACAAGGGCTGGAGGGACAGGACACAGGGAATGGCTCCCAGTGCCAGAGGGCAGGGCTGGATGGGAGATTGGGCAGGAATTGTTCCCTGGGAGGGGGGGCAGGCCCTGGCACAGGGTGCCCAGAGCAGCTGTGGCTGCCCCTGGATCCCTGGCAGTGCCCAAGGCCAGGTTGGACATTGGGGCTGGGAGCAGCCTGGGACAGTGGGAGGTGTCCCTGCCATAGTGGGGGGTGGCACTGGATGGGCTTTAAGGCCTCTGATGACCCAAGCCAGCCTGAGAGTCTGTAATTCATACCCAGACCCAGCTCTGTTGGCCATGCTGATGCAAACTCCCTGTGCACTCCAACCCTGCTCCGTGCCAGCTCCCATGCAGCAGAAGACATAAAGTAACTTTGCTTTTTGATTAAACAAACAAACAAACAAACAAACAAACACAAACAAATGGAGCAAAGAATGTAGCTGCAGAGAACTGATGTGTTTGAGTGAAATTTCAAATGAACAAATATCAAATGTCTCAAAATCACTCTGTCCCACCTGCATCCCATGACTCACACTTCCCTGGGTGCTTCCCAGGCTGAAGTGAGGCAGAAAGGGGTTTCATCAGGATGCATGGAAAATACAGTTTTGAACATCCCAATTTTGTTTGGTTTAAATCTTACCCATAATATTTATATTAGTGCTATTTATTCTAATTTATTTTCATTTAAACTTATGCACAAGAGTAAAATAAAATCACGTTAGGCGATTTTAAAAACAAAAGCCACAGAGCAGATAAGGAAGATAGATGACATCTTTCCTGTGGAGAGATGGCTGGGGGTCACCGGGCACTGACACAAGAAACAGAAATTTGTTTCTACACCAGGGGACAATAAAAAGGCCTTTAAACATTTTGACAAGGAGTTGTGAAGGCAGAGTGGGGGGTGAACTCCACAGGAAGGAATGATTCCTCACTCTTCCACCTAAGCACAAAAAAAAAGCACAAAAGAAACATAAAAACCCACAACCCTGTCTCGGTTCTGTAGGAAAAAGTCTATTTCATGATCTGAAACAGCATGTTGCTTTTTCAGATCCTTTAATTTATTTACTAAACACGGCATCTCCCCACAGATTTTAAGGTTAATCACATCAGTCCTCCTTCTGCTGTCACACTCCAAAATGCCATTAAATCCCCAGTGGTGGGAGGATGCACCATGCTGGTACCTGGGCTGTCCCAATGATTAATCACAGGATTTCTCAGTGAGCCAGTGCCCAAGAACAGCCAGCCCCAAACTCCCCTTCTGGAGCTGAAAGGGCCAATCTCAGATGAGATAGACAAAAAGAAATGCCAAAGGCTGCTTACAGCAAGAACTTAAACCTTTTAGGGGACTTCTGGGACTCCAAGGGGAAACACAACCCAGCCCCATGGCACTGTTAGGCCAGGTAAAGCAGGGAATGACTGGGAAAAACTGGCCAATCTGGGACAGTTTCTCTTCTGGTGCAGTCATATCGTGACATTCCACTGCCTCTTACTGTCACAGAAGCACTTTTGTGTTCTCACCTCCTCAGAAAGGTCATGACTCTGCAGCTTGCTGGCTAGACCTGTCTCCTCACACTCTCCCTTTTGACTTCATCCTCATGCTTACAGAATGAATTCCACAGGGTATTTATCTGCCTTTTTGCCCTGTGGTTGTGCTTCACTCTCCATATTGCTACTACCCTTCTACCCGCAGTGTTCTCCAGGAACGCAGGACTGACTCCATCAGCCCCTGCAGGGTTTTGCTGGGTGCTCACTGGTTTCCTCAGGATGACATAGAAAGGAAGCAAAAGTAACTCAAGGATACACCCAACTGGCATCATCCAGGCAGACCCAGCACAGGCTGGAGCCTCATGCTGAAGAGAGATCAGTTGGTGATGGCCACATTGCTGACCCAAATCTTCCTTATTTAAACCAATTCCAGTTATAGGTCACAGACAGGAAATCCAGTCCCAGTGCTGCTAGGGGCAGGCTGCTCCCACAGCCTGATGCTGATCTTCACTGAAGAATTTCTGTGACCTCCTGGCTCCAGCTCCTCCCATGGAGAGGCCAGGTGAGAGTGAGAGAAGAGCAGGAACAGCTCAGCACATTCAGGGCTGTTGCCAGTCTTGGGAGCTCCACTTCCAGTGTCAGCTGCTGGACTGCTGGGACTCAGGGAAAGGCTGAGGAAAAGCCTTTTCTTTCATGGGAAAAGAAAACAATTATGTCTTTTCCTGGTTGTCTAATACTAAATGGTTTACTAATCCTTTCCTGGTTTAATGCTAAAAGTAAAAGGCAAAGTTGCTTTGCTTCAGCTCAGTATTAGATTTTAAATTCTCATCAGTTTTTGTTTTACTTCACCATTTTTAACTGTTTGGTGTTAACCACACAAAACCTTTCCGCCGTGGTTCTTGTGACCAGAGCAGAGTGCATCGTGTGTTAGAGGAAACAAAAGGCCCAGTTAAAGATTTGTAGCCACTCCAGATAAAAGAAGAGTGATATTTAATTAGAGTGGCCCTTCTCCAGATCGTGTCCAAACCACATCAAATACATACAAATACTGACTGCAGGAAATTAAAATCAGAGACTTAAAACCATGAATAAATCAAGGAATTCTCACGCTTAACTTTGTCCCTTGACCCTCAAGGTCTTCTTTCCTGATCCACTTTCCTAAAAGAAACAGAAAGTGAGTTGATCTGCCAAATCAGGCCCTGTCCTCACCTCTGCATGCCTGCACAGCCCAGCAGCAACAGGCTCCCTCTCCTCATCACTGCCCCTTTGGATGTGCAGTACCACAGGATTTCTCCAGGCAGGAGTGATTGAATCAATGCTACCCAAAAAGCCTTGACTCATAAGTCAGCTCCCCACCCCACACTGGCAATTTGGGTGAATGATGCCTCTGTCACCCTTACAGGACATCCCAGGCTGCTCACAGCTCTCTGGGGAGCTGCTCTGCTGAGCCATGCTGAACAAGATCACTGATTCCTCTTGGGGTTTCTGTGCAGGGAAGTGGTGGAATCACTGTCCCTGGCAGTGTTCAAAAAATGTGTGGATGTGGCACTTGGGGACATGGTTCAGAGCTGGGCTTGGCAGTGCTGGGGGAACAGTTGATCTCAGAGCTCTTTTCCTACAGTAATGATTCTATGAAAATATTCAGAGATAAAAATCCATGCAAAGTTAGGAGACTGCAGTAAACAAGTACAAACTAAATAATTCTGGATTGCCAATTGTTCATCTAATGCCAGTCACATCAGAAAAGCCACACTCCAATTGTACTGTGACAGTGTCAGAGGGAGGGACGGGGCATTTCCACCCTGGAGAGCCAAAGGGTGAAGGTGATGAGGATGTCGAGTGAATGGATATCAGAATCAAGCAGCTTGGGGCAATAATTTCATGTTTCATATCAATACCCATCCTGCTTATCTTTGCTGAGCAGAGACCAGAGGTGCTGGCCTGGCTGATGAGCCTCGACTGGCTCCAACACAATAGAGCAGGCACTGCTGCTCTTCCAAGAGGAGATAAACTGTCAAGTGAATTGGAGATTAACTATCCAGATGTAAATGAATTCATTGCTATGCAACTGATAGGGCTCAGGCCTGGTTTAGTGCAGGATGAAGTCAGGTTTGGAGAGCTCTCTCAATGGCCAAAGAATTTATAACCTGTATTCATGGCCCTCTGTAAAGGGCCACCTGACAATGCCAGCGCTGGCAGCATTGTTCCTTTTGAAGGGCTTCACCACTCCACCCCCACTCCTCTGCCCCCAGTTTACTCCCTCCCTCCCTGGATCCCCCACAACCCGCTCCACACCCTTCCCTCCTCCCGATCACACAGGAAGAAAGCTGGGGGGAGGTGACCTCCGCAGCAGAATTTGCTATTCATGTTCCCGTTCCCCCTCACAAATCCTTAACTTCTTGTCTCTTTTTAATCTTTTTTCTCTTGAGAAAGAAAAGATCAAAGGGCTTGGGGGCTGATGCTTTCTGAACTAGGCATTTCTTGCCATGGGAAAACAGCAATGGGGAAGGGTTACACAAAGATGCTTGGGACTGCGGCTGGGGGAGAGCCCAGGACTTTCCTCCATGAAAGTATTCTCTGGAAGCCTTCTCTAGGCAGTCCTGGAAGGAGGATGCAGCTCTTCAGCATCAGTCCCAGACTGTGGGGCTGCAACAAGAGCATGTTTTATTTCAGGTCACACATGAATTGCTTTAATGTCTTCCAGGAATGAGGAGAGAGATAAAGAGTGTGTCCATGGGCAGCACCAGCATGTACCTGCAGTAGTCACTTGAGCACAGGACCAGTGTGGAACTTGTCTGAAGGCCACTCGTTTCTCCTGTGGCTCCTCAGGAATGCATTAGGAGAAGGAGAAATAGATACACTCACATGACTGCTCCAAGCACAGGGAAAAAACTACGGACCTGAGTGGGTCCTTGGTCCCAAAAAGAAAAATGATTCTGCTCTGTATTTCCACATAATCCATCAGGGTATGGAGGAGAGTTTCCAAGCTCAAAGAGGAGTGATGCAAAATAATCCCATTTCCCCACCTGATGAGTGTTTATCTCAAGGCAGGACTTTGAGGTCCCCAAGTATCTTACCAGGGAATATGGATTTTCCCTGATTCAGTAATCCAGTTTGACACTGGCTGGCTATCTTCTGCCAAGGAAGATGAGTCACAAAGCAGAAGCCACACACAAATAACAGACTTGTATCAAAGCACTGATACCAGATATTTCAGGGAAAAGATGCTCTTGGCCTAAAGGTTTGTATGAGTTTCCAGCTGGACATGGAACTTCAAAGCATAGGCTTGAATCCCTAAGGAGGGAACTAGGCTCCTGAGAAACCTTTAATCATTGTTGCTTGAACAAACAGCACACAAACAATCTCCTGTTTGGAGGTCTCCTTCTCCTGGGAAGGAACTGGTAGACACTCATGATTTAGGAAGAAAAGGTTACCTAGACTTGAAGGGCTGATCTGAATTACATTTTTTACTCTAAGCCTGAATTCAAGGCTTGCTGGCACGGAAGTGGGAATCTGCAAAGACTATTCAACTGCACAGGTTCAGCCCACCATCTCCTGTTCTCACAGCTATCCCTCTTTTCCCACTCATCTATGCTGTGACACCTCCTGGACCCTTCAGAGGGAGGCTGGGTCATCAGGGCCTGGTTTTTCTCTGACATTTCTGCTCCAGTCCCTGCTTTGCATTTGGCTTCCACACAACCTCTCAGGGGCTTAAGAGTCCTCTCATGGGCCACTGTCCTCTTCCAACAGGTCCTGGCACCTTGTATTCCACAACAAATAAATCATCCTTATCCAAAGCTTATTCCTGCTTTAATTTTCAAACTTCTGATCTCACCAGGAAATACTTCTCCAGAGCCTTCAAACTCACCACAGAATCACAGAATTCCCTGAGCTGGAAAGGACCCACCAGGATCACCCAGCCCCTGTCCCTGCCCAGACCCCCAACAATCCCAGCCTGGGCATCCCTGGCAGCACTGTCCAAAGGCTCCTGGAGCTCTGGCAGCCTCGGGGCCGTGCCCATTCCCTGGGGAGCCTGGGCAGTGCCAGCACCTCTGGGGGAAGAACCTTGCCCTGAGCTCCACCCTAAACCACTTCTGACACCAGCATTGAGCAGCTCAGGCACAACTGTCTCACTGTCCCTCTAGTTCTGGGATGCACAGGACAGGGCAGGATTAGAGGTTTGCTCAGTGCACTTAATATTAAATTATTTGAGGAACAGCCTTACTTGTATGGCACTGCTTCCAGCTCATTTCTTGGCCAGTTTACACCCAAACCCACAGCCCTGAGCCCATGTCTGGAGTCTGTCTCTGGGCCCTAATGACCACTTTTGCACTCTCCTTTCTCATTCAGCAGCTCCTGACTCAGCTCTCTAATGTGAGACTAAAATCTGCTCCATGTGTTGCACTGTAGGTCCCGCGAGGGTTTCACAAACACACACCACAAACGCCCTGCAGCACCCCCAGAGCTGTGACTTGTGACAGGTTTTACAGCAGCCCTAACAATTCACATGGCTTCTCTGCCTTCCAAGCTGGGTTCCTGACACAGACTTTAAGAATGTTTTTCCTCTGTAGGCTCAACAAATGCCTGAAAGCTGCTGGCAAGCCAAGGGGAACAGCTGCCTCCCTTCAGAGCTGGACTACTTTCACCACCACCCCCAAAACCAAGCACAGGAGCGTTCTCATTACTAGAGAGGATAAGTGTTTGTGCTGAAAGAAAAACGTAAATTGCTTTGCAAAATGCCAAATTAGCACAAGTGAACCACAACCAGAAAGGCAGAAATTCTCCAGTGGAGATTTAAAAGCAGTTGAATGTCTCAGCAAATTAGCTCCAAGGCTGTCCTGATGACAAAGCTCTTCTTGCACTTGGGCTATGATCCCTATAAAACAGTTGTCGTTCCAAAGCGTTTCTGATTAATTTTGCTGTACTGCTGAGGAAAAAAATGCAAAATGTCACCATCATAAAACTGCCACATGTGTCTGTTCACTCCAATCACACAGAGCTTTCAGGGGACAAATGTCTCCCTCATGCTCCCAGCTTTGCCCGTGTGCTGCAAACCATTCCTTGGCATTTCTGTTGGGCCCTGGGTGGCTGCTGAGCCAGAGTAACAATCCTGTGGCACTCAGAGGAGGTTCTGTGACACAGCCCCAGAGAGGTGAGTGACAGCCAGCTGTGGTGTGACAGTACAGCAGCAAAGCTTCTGCTCCAGGACCACAGGCAGGGCAGGAGGTGACACAAAGCCTCACCCAGTGCAGCCCAGCGAGTCAGGGCACACGTCTACAAAAAAATGAAACATTTCAAACTGCCTGTCCTGGCTGGCTTTGGGCTGGACAGGTGGTGCCTGACGGTGCTTTGGACACATCAGTCACATGCTGTCCCTTTCCACTGGCACTGGGATAAGTGACTATGACACCAGTGGACAGCTCACACTGCACCTCCAGGCTGACCACAGCCAGGGACAGTGCCAAGGATCACTCCTCTCCAGCTGTCACCCCAGGCAACCTACACCTAGGCCTCTGAGGAGGGAAAACTCCTTTTGACAGAGGTCTGAGCCATCATAAGCACCTGTGCCAAGTCCTCCTGGTTTTCCTTTCTCTAGTCAGTAAGGGCTCTGTTTTTTCCTATGTGCACTCAGATAGAAACCCAGCAGCTCAGAAGTGCTTTCCATGGAATATTACAGACCTAAAGTACCCAAAGTGTGGGCAGCAGGTCAGGGGAGGTGGTTCTGCCCCACTGCTTTGGTGAGACCCCACCTGTAGAACTCCCTCCAGCACTGGAGTCCCAGCACAGGAAGGACCTGGAGCTGCTGGAGCCAGTCCAGAGGAGCCCACGGACTTGCTCCAAGGGCTGGAGCCCATCTGCCCTGGGGCCAGGCTGGGAGAGCTGGGGCTGTTCAGCCTGGAGAAGAGAAGGCTCCAGGGAGAGCTCAGAGCCCCTGCCAGGGCCTAAAGGGGCTCCAGGAGAGCTGGAGAGGGACTGGGGACAAGGGCTGGAGGGACAGGACACAGGGAAGGGCTCCCAGTGCCAGAGGGCAGGGCTGGATGGGAGATTGGGCAGGAATTGTTCCCTGGGAGGGTGGGCAGGCCCTGGCACAGGGTGCCCAGAGCAGCTGTGGCTGCCCCTGGATCCCTGGCAGTGCCCAAGGCCAGGTTGGACATTGGGGCTGGGAGCAGCCTGGGACAGTGGGAGGTGTCCCTGCCATGGACTGGATGAGTTTTAAGGTCCCTTCCAACACAAACCAGTCTGGGATTCTGTGATTATCAATCTGTCATGAGGTCAGTACTAAAAACACCCTGTGCACACACCAGGACACAGCACTCCCCTTGGACACTGTTACAGGCACAATGCAGAAACATGGGATGCACAGACAGACAGAACCTTGGTAGCACTGACTGCAATGGAAGCTTCTTGGGAACAACACTCCATGTCTCCCTCAGCTGAAAAATGATAGTTGCTCCCTTTATTAAAATACTCCCTATAAGGAGAAAAGCAGGACCAAGGCTCCAAAGAGAAGCATGGAGCCTTGTTCCCTTTCTAAAAATGAATCCTGATGAATACATGACCTTCTTATGACTCCCTTCTTCCTAACAAACTGGCTTCACAGAAAGAATGTGAATATACATCTGAAGCATATACTCGCAGAAACAGCATTGGGAAGATGTAAACCTCAGAATCTGCACCAGAAACCTGCATTTATCAGTTGTTTTCATCCAGGCAGGAGACAGCAATAAATTGATTGATAAATTCAAGCACAAGAAAGATGTGGACCTGCTGGAACCAGTCCAGAGGAGGCCTTGGAGGTGTTCTGAGGGCTGGAAACTCTGTTATGGAGACAGGCTGGGAGACCTGGGGGTGCTCAGCCTGGAGAAGAATAGTCTCTGAGGTGACCTTATTGAGGGATTTCAGTGTTGAAAGGGGGCTTGTAAAATAGAGAGTTTTTATACTGGCAGACAGCAACAGAACAAGGGGGAAGTGTTAAACTGAAAGAGGAGAGATTTATGTTTGATATTAGGAAGAAATTCTTCCCTCTGAGCATGGTGAGGCCCTGGCACAGGGTGCCCAGAGCAGCTGTGGCTGCCCCTGGATCCCTGGCAGTGTCCAAGGCCAGGCTGGATGGGGCTTGGAGCAGCCTGGGACAGTGGAAGGTGTCCCTGCCCATGGCAGGGGTGGCATTGGAGGAGGTTTAAGGTCAGTTCCAACCCAAGCCAGTCTGTGATCCTGTGAATTCAACCTTCCAAACTCTGAAAATCTCCATTGAGCACCTTGATGAACTTTAATGAAGATGCAAATAAAGGTTTGGTGACTGAGGCTGAATTATTTGCAGATGCCCAGAGGAGAGGGATACATGAATCCCACTGAACTTAGTGGGAGTTGGGTTCCTCATGTCTAAGACACCACCAAAGTATCCACATAAAATAAAATTCCTCTTGATAAGAGGTTTGTACATCCTTCACTCTCAGAGGAATGCCCTAAAGGACATTTAGGAGGTCCCTGCAATGCCTGGGTGACCCTGCATGCTGTGGGACAGCTTCAGGGCCCAGCCCAGAGGTGGCACTGCCAATATGCCACCTGGAATGCTCTTCTGGAACTGCCAGCTGTGCTCCACTGGCATCCCCAGTGCAGGCAGAAGTCCTCACAGTGTCCCCATCCAGAGGCACAGAGAGCAGGAGACAAGGAGACGGTGTGGAGGTGTGGAGCTGCTCTCAATGCATCAGCCCCAGCTCCCAATGGAGTGGGCACCTCACAAGTTCAGGCCAGTGTCTCTGGTGCCCTGAGCACACTCTGACCTGTGGAGAACACCCCCTCTGGCTTTTCCTCCTCAAGATTGTCTCATCTTTCCTTCCTCACTACCTGCTAGGTGATGTGTTTACAGCAGCATCCATCACCACAGCATCCAAGGAAGACAGAAAGCTCCCAAAGGCCGAATTTCCTTCCCAACTTTGTAATTTTGCTTTTGCATTTCAATTGTTTTCCTGACAACAGGCTGGGGAGGCTGTTCACTGCCTGGAGCAGGCACTGAACAAGGAGCAGAGCTGCTGTTACTGCACACATCTGCTGTTCTCCAACAGCAGCCTGGAAGGGCACAGACTCACAGCTCTTGTCCCAGTGTGCTTTCAGTCTGCCTTAGCCACGAGGAAATAGTTTCCCGTAAAAGCCCAGGCGCCTGTGGAAGAGCTGGACAGAATCTCTCTTTAACTTCCAAACCTCATTAACTTCTCCTTCTTCTAACTGCCCTAGCTGGGGAGGACTTGGGAACTAAGCTCTTGAGCAGAGGAGCAGGTGCTGGGGCAGCCCTGGGCAGTGTCCCCATGCCCTGACAGCTCTGCAGTGTGGGCCCTGCAATGGTGGCTGCTCTGATGAGCCTGGCTGGAGAGCCGTGGCTTCCCACAGCCACAGAGAATTTCCTGGAAGAGCAGCATGGCAAGCCCAGTCCTGGATGGTGCCTTGCTCCAGGACTCCTTCTCCTTGGCTGGAACTCCTCCATCCCAACAGCAAGTTCAGAAAATAACGTAATGAAAACAGGCTTCTTTTTTACACTTTTTTTTTTTTTTTTTCCATTGCTCATTTTACTTTACTGAGCTACTGCATACGGAGCCGAATCTTTATTTTGGCTGCTGTCCTTTTGCAATATCATTACCCGCGCGCAGAGGAAAAGCCCTCTGGAGATTACCAATCCAAACAGGCCCTTGTTTTATCTACAACTATTTGAGTACATGACCTCAGATAACCCCATGGCCAACGGTGTGCCAAATTCAAACTGCAGCCATGGGAACTTTAAATACAGAGAAGATTTTCCAGCTTCCCTCCGAAGGGAAGGCACCGAGTGTCTCACTCTGCTCGAGCTGATGGGGTCGGGGAGTCCGGCTGTGCCTGCGGGGGCCTGGCCAAGGGGCTGTGGTGGCACTGCCGTGCCATGGATTCACCTCTGCCCGGAGAGCTGCACACGACTGACCCCTGCTACACATACAGTCACTGTGCCCTCCTCTTCTCAGGGAGAGCCCTGGAACGGCTGGAAAGACAAACAGCTGCACTTGGGCCAGCAGTCTCATCTGTAAGGCTGTGTTTGGATTCCTCTGGACAGGAGAGTTTTTCATCTTCATTAGCTGCTGTCCACAGCCGCATCTGCCATTATTCACTGGGTCAGAGCCTTCTGTTCTCTACTGCTGCTTACCAACCTAAATAAATAAATTAATCTGGTACTGTGAATGAAATTCAGAAGAATTTGGCAGCCAGTGTTGCACAGACAAGAAGTGCATGTGTGTGCCTCACTCTGTGAGCCCTTGGAAACAAGAGCTCAGACAATTTAGGCATCAGAATCAGGGATGAGAATTTTTCACAGCAGTGCCTAATTTGCTTTTTCTCCCCAGATCAATACTTCCTTTTGCATGCATTAATATGAAGGAGGACAACCACAGCATCCCAGGCTGGTTTAGGTTGGAAGGGATCTTAAAGCTCATCACATTCCAGCCCCTGCCATGGGCAGGAACATCTTCAACTATCCCAGGTTGCTCCAAGCCCTGTCTGGTCTGGCCTGGGACAATCCCAGGGATTCAGGGGCAGCCACAGCTTCTCTGGGCACCCTGTGCCAGAGCCTGCCCACCCCCACAGAGAAGAATTTCATCCTAATATCCCACCTAACCCTGCCCTCCTTCAGCTTGATGCCATTTCCCATTGTTCTAACACAATGTGCACTTGCGCACTTATGAAAAGTCTCCATCCAGGGAATGTGACACTGATGTTGGAGACAGGAATGTGACAAGAACACACCGAGGTCATGCAGCAACAGCCAAAGTCTCCTTTTATAGGGGCTTCAAATTTCCCGCACTTATGTGATTNCACACCGAGGTCATGCAGCAACAGCCAAAGTCTCCTTTTATAGGGGCTTCAAATTTCCCGCACTTATGTGATTGGCTAAGTGCCTTAACTCCGCCCAGCTCAGTGGCCAATGAGGTGGGTGCATTCATGGTTCAAAGGGATTGGCTGAGGTCCCCTGTTTGAATTTGAATCTGACCTATCATTATCATGTCCAGGAGTCGCTTACTCCTGTTCTCTGAGGAGCTGGGCTGGTAGCGTGTGGGCCTGATTTTCTGAGTCTGGAGGATTTTAGCCTGCTAGTAGCTGTGGATTTTTTCCCAAGGGAAGATTTCTCGGGAGATTTTTTTTTTGTGTAAACAATCTTGGTAAACAATTGTCCTTTCTCGAAACAATCCTTCTCAGCTGGTGTTTTGCTGTCTCTCTAGTTTAACCAATGTTTCCTCTAGACTGGGAATCAAATCCAGATCAACAGCTTTGAAGGCAGCAATGCTAGCCACTACACCATTTGAGAAATGACAATTGCTTACCAAGATTGTTTACAGAAAAAAAGCTCTCCTGATGAATCTTCCCTTGGGAAGAAATCTGCAGCCAATAGCAGGCTAGAATCCTCCAGACTCAGAAAATCAGGCCCACAGTCGTGTTGGTGTCTGTTAGGCCAATCTGTCTGTGCAGCTTACAGACCAGCTGAGGCTGTCACACTTGCCCCTTTTCTATTTAAAAAATGCAAAGGTCCTTTGTCATCTTCTGTGGAGCTCCTTGCAGATAAGATGACAAAGACAGCATGATGACACAAATTATAAACCTAGTTTGAATAAGACTTTCCACACAACTTGATAAGCCTAGCCCCTCCTAGGCAGTGATGTATCCCATATATCACTGAAGATTTAACATTCATTCCCAGGAGCTATCAGGCGGGACTACCAACAATACAAGTTTTCAAACTGGCATGCCATGGGCTCATTACTTGGAATTTACAAACTTACAACTTTATAAACAGGAAAAAATTCAACTTTGGAACCATGAGAAAACCAACTAACAGGAGAAATAACTTGTCTAGTTTGGCTTTATGATTCATGTCCTTAAATGGATAAAATGCTTAAGTCCTCATATCTTTAAATATATAAAATTCCAATAGTGTCAAGTGATTTAGGGTATAGAGAGCACTAGGCATTCCCTCTTTTTCTGTTTAAAAAAACATACATTTTAAATTGCCATGTGGGGAATACCAGTGTGGTATAACACACCCCAGAGTTGTAAAAGTAATTTTGTGTTTAGTGAGGTATACAACTGCTTTTGAAAGTACCATTTATCAAACCAATTCAAAATTATCAAAGGAAACATTTCCTTGTCTTAGGTTTTACAGGTCATATCCTGGTATATGATTAAAAGCGACATGTCCCTGTATCAGTAATGTCCTTAAAAATATCTGATTCTTGAGGTATTTTAGTAAGGTCATAAGTGAACTGTCACTCCAAGGGTCCCACAGATGGTTTAAGGTCTATACTGGGGCTTTCAGATTTCCCTTGTGACCTTCTTTGCTTAATAACATCATTCAGGTGTATTTGTAGAATCCCTTTGCACAGTTGCAATACCAAAAAAATAGTATAAGATCAGTGTAAAAGATGACACACTGTAGGCTTTCTAGAAGTTAGAGGTATTGGTGTTAATTTAACATAATTCTTGTGATTTGTAGAGGTGATGAAAACAATGCTGGCTTAATTAAATATGGACAATAATATCTGGTAGAAAAGTTTCAGATCTTGGTTTCATTTCATTATGAAGTGTGTTCAGTCAGATATAAGGTGGTAAGGTCCAGGCAATATTATCACGTGGATGAATTTATGTACAAAGCCTTGAGTTAGAAAATATAAGTTTAGACTTGGTTAATTATTACTAGTGGATTAAGAGTGCTTTGGTTGATCTGATTTTTTTTTTTTTTTTCATGCAACATAGCCACATAAAGGGAAGTAAAAAGTCCAAGAGAGATGGCAACAATTCCATAAAGCAGACTTCCATCTCAACTGTGTGGGTCATAAGTATGCCGATGCCGCTGTCACGGCTGGCTCAGGGGTTGCGTTAGGCTCCAGTGGCAGACCGTGGTTGCCAGGCAGTGCAGTTTGTTGGCGGTGGTGCTGGGTTTGAGTCATGGCAGGAGCACAGCTCTGGTCTGTTTCAAGGGGCTTGGCCATGCTATTGCCTGCCCCCACTGCTGCAGTAGGCAGAAATGGGATTTTCAGTAGCTGTTGGAGGATCCCCTAGCCCCAGGGAGCTGTGGCCACAGTCCTGGCTGGGACAGAAAGGTGAGAGAAGGTCGTTGTCTCTCGCTCGGTCCTACCGTGGTGGCTTTTCAGGGCTCCTAAGGTGGTGGCTTCTGGAGTGGCTGAATCTGCCTGAATCAGGCAGAAAACTACAGCACTGTGTTGACTCAATATCAGCAAAGGCATCTTCTCCAGTATATGTCAAGTCCTTTACTGATGTATATCCCAGGGGCTGCTCCAGCCCAGGTAGTGATGGCACGCATGCAGCGGCGCCAGCTTTGGGATCCTCTGATCCACTGCTACTTCTAGGTATAACGTTCCTTTGGCACCCAGGTACCTCTTACAACTCATTTCCCAGGCCCGCCCATGAGCTACAGTGACAGCTGGGCATGCCCACAGGAGGCTGGGTCGAAGGTGTGGTCTTGGAGCAGTAGGAGACAGCTCCAGGAGGAGGTGGTCCAAACCCATCTATGGTGGCAGGAGGTTATGTAGGTCCAGCATGTGGATTGAATGGCTGTGCAGGCGCACTCAATGCAGCTGCAGGACACCTGTTCAGCGCGGTTCTGCAGCAGCTTGGCTCGGCTGCAGAGCGTTCTGGCATCGAAATCTCCTGGCACGGGGCAGCTTTGCAGCTTCATGCAGTTTCGTGGTGTGATGTGGCTGCTCCACCTGTCATCCTCCCCTGCACGCCCAGTGCAGCATCCACGCTTCCTGCTGCCTTGCCTGGTGCCCTGTTCTTGCTGCATGCCTTGGTGGGTGGTGCCTGCGGTGTCCCCTCTGCCATCCTTGCATCCTGCTCATTCCCCAACTGCCTTAGTAGTCCATTACAAGACCATGCTCCCATGTTCCTGGTGGTATCTTCTATTTACAAAGGGGTCCAGACCAAACATGGCTCTCCATGCTGTCTTCTGCGGCTCTCCATGCTGCTCCCAGCTCTCCACGCTGCCCTTCTCTGCCAGGATTACGTGGCTCTCCATGCCAGTCCTCTAGGCAGCTCTTCAGGCTGCAGGCAGCTCTCCACACTGCCCTGTGGCTCTCCAGGCTGCTCTTTGCAGCTCTACGGGCTGCGGGCAGCTATTCCCTGCTGCCCCTCTGTCTCCCCACTCTACCCATGGCAGCTGTTGGATCACCAGTTGTTGCTGATGTTGGAGACAAGAATGTGACAAGAACACACCGAGGTCATGCAGCAACAGCTAAAGTCTCCTTTTATAGGGGCTTCAAATTTCCCGCATTTATGTGATTGGCTAAGTGCCTTAACTCCGCCCAGCTCAGTGGCCAATGAGGTGGGTGCATTCATGGTTCAAAGGGATTGGCTGAGGTCCCCTGTTGGAATTTGAATCTGACCTATCATTATCATGTCCAGGAGTCGCTTACTCCTGTTCTCTGAGGAGCTGGGCTGTCGAGGTGGTGTCTGTTAGGCCAATCTATCTGTGCAGCTTACAGACCAGCTGAGGCTGTCACCGGAGTGAATTCTAGAGCTGAATGCAAGCACAGAGGAAAAAATTCTGAGCTCTAAGAACAGCACAGGAATTTGGTCTTGACAGTCTCTGCATCAGTTTCTGACACTGTCACACTGAACACATGCCCACTTTATTTCCCGTCGGGAACCAACCCCGCCAGTAGGGCACCACCCGGTGACCCCTCGGGGTGGGTCTGTTCCTCTCACTGATGTGTCTGTGGGATGGGGCACTGACCCTGCGGGCTGGGCTGAAGTCAACAGCTCATTTCACAGGTGGCTGTCCCAGCCACCGCCACTTGCTTCCTGGGGCCTGCCAGACTCCTAGGATCAGTCAAGCTTCCAGGGCCATCCAGGCTTGCCAGGACACCCAGACTTCCTGGGGTCCAGTAGCACAGAAACACAGAGCTTTAAATAAACATTTTTGCAGAAGCAAGTGTCCCATGGGGTGGGAGGGAGAATGAAACCCCAGGAATTGCTTTGGCCTCTGGAGCAGCCCTGATGCTCCGGAGCAAGCCTGGGTCTGGGATCTGGGTCCAGTACCTGCTGGCAGGGAGGCTGATCACAGCCACCAGGGGCAGTTTTTGGCTGTATGCAACTATACATTCACATGCATTATCCAGAGACCTTTGCATTTCAAGGCTGTTGTTATTTTGATCTTCACAACCTCTGTAAAAAAAGACTTCAATTAAGTCTCACCGTTAGGAATTTGCATAAGGTCACTTCAAGGCTTTGTGCATTTCCTCTGGTTCAGATCTCAGTGCTCTTGGTGTTTCTCCTCCTCACTTATAACGCTGTTGCTGCAGGGCATTCCAAGTGAATAATCCACCTCCAGTTTCCTCTCTTCAGCAACAAGCATCTAATTTTTCATTCAGGCTAAATGAAGCTTCAACTGCTCTGTACAGCAGCAGCCCAGTTAAAGGTACATCATCACTTGCAAAGAGGGTCGCTTTCCCCTCAATTAAAAAAAGGAAAAGCCCCAAAATTATTTTAATAAGAAAACATATTAATTTGGACTCCGTTAATGGGAGGAAAGAATTAGTTGCATTTGGCAGCACAAGTGCAAGCAATGAACCAATTCTTACATATTCTCTGGGAAATTAATTTGCAAAGCACGAAGAGCCCTTTTCACTTTGAATAATGGAGAAACACCCTTGGAAGCTGTGAGCTGTGCTCAGCCATTGCAGAGCTGCAGTGAGGGGCACATGAGCTCTGAGCTGCTCTGCACACCAGGGTGTCTGGACACAGGGATAAGCACCCACCTAACTTTGAGCTGAAGCTCAAATTTCAGCTGATCAGATTTTGAACTGCCAGGAGGGTCCAAACTGAATGGGTCTCACCAGGGTAGGGCTGATCCCCCAGCCCCAAGGCTGGGGCTTCATCTCCTGAGCCAGGAGCAGGCAGTGCTGGAGTGGGAGTGCTCCTGCAGGCACCAGCCATGCTGTCCCTGTTTGGCCAGGCACTGGAGGCTGGGGGCATGCTGGCCAGACTGCCCTGAGCTCTGGGCTCACAGGGCTCCGGCCAGCACAAGCCTGTGCTGACCCAGCACAGACAGAGCCCTCCTGCTCCCTCCCCTCCCCGCACATCTGGGCAGCTGCAGAGTGAGCCAGACTGGGGAGCTGAGCTGGGATAAAATTAACCATCTGGTTTTGACAGGCCCGTTTCAACTGGGATCAGTTCCCTCATTCTGCTGCCCTGCAGTTAAACGAGCACTTGTGCTGGGACGAGGGGGGTGAGAGAGGGGCTGGGGCAGGGAGCAGAGGCCCAGCTCCATCCGGCTGCACTGGCTGCCTGCACTGACTTAAAACTCTCATGAAATCCTGCAGCCTGCACTGACTTAAAACTCTCATGAAATCCTGGCAGAAACATCCTGGTCCCATTTCCAGCAGACCCTCAGGGACCATCCAGTGTTCTTCTGGCTCTCTTTTGCAAATGGCTTGTAGGAGCTGGGCCCACCGAGACCATTCACACTCCTAATTGCACCCATAAACATCACTGCACCATCACTGCACCCTGGGGGCTGGTGAATCTTGTCCTGTCTCTGACTCAGACCCTGGCTTAAGTTTTTTAAGCCTTTAATATTTTTCCGAAAGGGTATTTTCAATATTAAAACACAACAATGCCTCAAACTAGTGGGGTTCTTTCCACCTAGCCTTTTCCCTCTATTTATTCCATGTCCTCTACTGACACAGCTATCTCTCTCCTGCTAAGCAACCGGCTCTGTACGCATGGATGGCTCTTTGCAACTGAAAAAATAACTTGGCTGATGCAGCTTAGGTAGGAGAATCTGAGTGTGTGCATTCCTTCTGCGGCTGGCCCCAGGAAAAGGACACCCTGCCACTTCCAAACCTGGGAGGTCTTTGAGAGCTTGGCAGCAGTCCCCTGGGAGGCCCGTCATTAGCCATTTCAAACTGGCTGTAGTGCAGCGCTGAATGGGAGCGCCGGACAAAGCCCTGCCGACCTATCAGTCAGGAAAGGCTCCCGGGCCTGGCAGGGGCTGTTAACAGTAACAAAGATGACAATATAGCTGGGATTTTCAGGGGTGGGGACTTCAAAGAAGCCCTAAAGAGGTATCTTTCATTAAGGAGTAAGAAAGCAGCTGAGTATTGTTTTTGGCATTAAAGCTGAATATAAATGTTACTGCAGTAAGTCACAGATCAGCGACAGCATAAATTGGCACCGATTTAAATATGCATGAGCTGCCTTTCTGTGTTTCTCCCATTCCATCGGGCCTGCAGAACCTGGGCAAACCAGCAGCCCTTGGACCTTTCCTCACGGACCCGGGGATGCTCCAGTGTTTATGAACGCCAAGGAGCAGCCAGCAAGCCCCTTAACAGTGACTGTGAGTTGCCACTGCTGTGACCACACAGCAATACCACACTGGGGTGTCAGCTCAGGGCTCCAGCCTAAGCCCTGGCCACCCACAGCCTCCCCGCAGCCTTTCCCCAGCTCAAACTGGGAGCAAACCTGGGTTTCCCTGGGCAGGAATCACGGACACAGTGGCTGCAGGCAGGAGATCAGGAGGGGCTGTTGGTCCACAGGGACTTTTCCGCATTTAAACCCCAAATCTGTGATTCTTTGGGGGTGAAAAGGAAGATGATCATAAAGAAAAGTATCAGAGGGATACCACGAAAGACTCTTCTGACAGCAAGTCCTTCTAACAGTAAGGATTTACTGATTACTCTGTTGTTTCTGCATGGACCATGATGACGGCTTGAGAACAGGAGTGCACTGATAACAGCCTCGAGTTGTGCCAGGGAGTTTCAGATTAGATATCAGACAGAATGGTCACGCATTGGAACAGGCTGCCCAGCCTAGAGGGATTTAAGAACTGTGTGGATATGACACTTGGGGACATGGCAGTGCTGGGGGAATGGTTGGATTTAATGATCTTGAAGGACTTTTCCAACTTTAATTATTCTGTGATTCCATGATAAAACCATTATAAGCATATTCTGGCAGCAGCCATGGCCTGTCCTCGCCAGCCTGGCTGAGGTGACCAAAAGGCTCCCCAGAGCCAGACCTCACACCCTCCTCTCAATTATCCCATTAGCTTTGCCAGGCCGGGTTTAGGAGCCCCGTGCGGTTCAGGAGCTTCATCCCACTCTAATCACCTGTGGTTTGTGTCCCTTTGAGCCGAGCCCAGGGCCAGCTCTTCCCCCCAAGAGCCCAAGTCCAGAGGTATCATATCCAGCCAGCAGGGAGAAAGTGCCCGCAGGGTTTGTGGCGCAGATTGACTTTCACACCTCGCTGGCCACACAGAAGAAACCCAATCTAAACCGCGTAACTTTGCATAACCGATTATTTTCACTGGGGTAATCTGAGCCCGCCAGTAAATGCCAGTAAATGTGGCTGATCCCGGGAAGGCCCCGCGCGGGGGAGGGACGGCCCCACAGCCGCGGGCAGCCGGAGCTGGCCAGGCCGAGGGACGCTGGTCCTGCCCCTGGGTGGGTTTGATCCTGGGAGCTGAGGCTCAGCCCTTTGCCACAGGGCACTGTCTGCACGGAGGGAAACGCAAACAACAACTGAGCGCCCAACTCCTTTGCACGGTGACTGCAGTGTGCAAAGCCACGCTGAGGGAAGCAGGACGGCGAGGCAGGCCAGGGGGCAAGAGCTATCTAGCTTTACTTGGTGTCTTCTTAACTTTCTTTTCCACAACGTTCCAGATATTTTGAGACGCTTCAGCTTTCAGGCTGACTCCCCAGTGATCTATTATCCCTGCACATTGATCAGTCCGTGCTGTCACATGACCTTGTTTGTAGGGAACCATATACCTCCTCTGACTCCTCTGCCACCAGCTTCCTTCTGTCCAACCACCAGCTCATTTCTTCCTGCCAGGACCAAGCTCAGTGATCTCTGTTTCTTTAATGTCCATGAAATTAGACTGTCAAATTAAAACCCCAAGAGAGGTTACTGGTCCACACGCACCTCTGCAAGGCACCCAACCAGGATTGGGCCACTGGAGGTGGAACAGTCCATACCATCAGTACACCTGAGATGTATCTTGTTCCTGAGATGCCTTGTGATTGCAAGGCACTGATCCAGCTGTGGATGGGAACTCCCGTTTCAGACAGATCAGTCTCAACATCTGGCTGCCCATGTGCCCTCTCCCCAGGCATGAACTGCAAACGTGAAGGGTGGACAAGTAGGCAGGGAACAAGGGCTGTGGGACCACCCTCCTGGCTGCAGGACACCTTTAACTACAGCATTTTAACGTGCAGTAAGAAAAATAAACCAGCCTGTGCTCACCTCAGATATCAGCCTATCTCCCACTTCACTAAAATGCCTCAGCAGAGGCAACTCTCCCAGAAACCATCAAGAGAAAACCTGGGGTGGGAATGGGAATAGAGAAGCTTTTGGGCACGAGACAAAACCAGGCTTTCACCTGCATCCTGTCCCAGCATCTCCATGAATAAAAGGGTGATCAACTCAGACTTTGTGTCTTAAATTAGGACAAGTAAATCACCCAAATCCCCTTATCCAGAGAAGAGATAATGACTCACAAGGAGCGTGCCCTGAATGCTACATTTTCCACCTTTGCCAAAACTCCTACGCTGTTATTTCTCCCTCTAAGCTTGCTCAGCAAGATGCTACCTTGGGCTTAGCTGCATTTCATCACAATAGCTGCAAAATATCCTCTTCATCAAGACTGACACAACACATGAATTGAGAAACTCATTTAAAGGCTTTCTGTCTGTTTTCACCAGGATATTGCTGTGGCTGTCCCTGTTTCTGTGTTTCTGTTTCTATGTAGTCCTTGGATGGGAGGGTTTGCACACACACAAAATTATCTCTTCCATCCAGACACTCATTCAGACCAGATGCACCCTGTGGGGACAAGGCCTTCCTTCCTGGAAAGGCCAAAGAACCCCATGGAAGTTGCTGACCATCATCACCAGCTGGAAATGCCTTTGCAGCAGTAGGTGCCAAAGACAGTCCTGCACCACATCTCACCAGGACCCACAGACACACAGTTTTGGCACAGGAAGTCACCTTATCCAATTAATACCATGAATAACAGCCTGTGCTGGTTTATGCCATAGGAAGTGACACAGTTTAATGCCTAAAAGTCTTCAGATAAATGCTGCTGAGCAATTACAGATTTAGCAAACTCTACACAGAAACCAAGTATGTGCAGCTCAGCCTATGGTGCATCCAAGGAAGGCTCCAAACACAACTGGAGATCCCACATTGCTCCTCTGAAGTCACAAAAATCTGCTGCTGGCACTGCTGTGGACCTGGGATGGCTGCAGAGCTGTGCAGTCCCCACAAAGCACATAATAGGAGTTAGTGGCATTTGTAACCATGGGACAATGGTTTTCTGCAGGATTCTCAACAGGAAAACATTGCCCTGATAATCACAGCACTGGAGCCCCTCTGCTCTGGAGCCAGGCTGGGAGAGCTGGAGGTGCTCAGCCTGGAGAAGGCTCCAGAGAGAGCTCAGAGCCCCTGCCAGGGCCTAAAGCGGCTCCAGGAGAGCTGGAGAGGGACTGGGGACAAGGGCTGGAGGGACAGGACACAGGGAATGGCTCCCAGTGCCAGAGGGCAGGGCTGGATGGGAGATTGGGCAGGAATTGTTCCCTGGGAGGGTGGGCAGGCCCTGGCACAGGGTGCCTGTTACATGTGGTCATAGGTTGGAGACAGAAATCATGACTCGAGTCCTCTTGATCATACGACCAACAGCCTGTTTTATTGTTCAGAACCTTCTTATAAAGGGGGTTCAAAACTCCTGGATCTAGACCTGATTGGTCTGGGTCTTAACACCACCCAGCTCCCTGGCCAATGGTACATCTGCATTTAGGGCTGGAAGGATTGGTTGAGGTCTCTGAGTTTAAATCTCTCCATGATTGTTCACCTAGGGACTTGTTCATCAAACCAGGAGAGCCAAATTTGGTTTCTTATTATAGCCAGATTTATCTGTGCAGCTACAGGCTATCTGTTCTGTGACAGGTACCCAGAGCAGCTGTGGCTACCCCTGGATCCCTGGAATTGTCCAAGGCCAGGCTGGACGGGGCTTGGAGCAGCCTGGGACAGTGGAAGGTGTCCCTGCCCATGGCAGGGGGTGGCACTGGATGATCTTTTAAGGTCCTTCCAACCCAAAGCATTCCATGATCTTCGTGCTGCTCTGGTGGGTCCCCACTCCCATTCAAACATTGGGAGCTGGCTAAGCCACCCTCACCATGACATACAAACAAAGAACATTATAAAGGCACCAATGTCAAAAAGGAGGAGAAACTACACAGTGCATAAAACATGGGAATTTTAACTTCTTGACACAGTCAGTACACTGAACTATGACCTCAGGAGGCACAGGGGACTGGAAACGAACAGAACTTAAATTGGCTAAAAATCTCTCGTTTTCTCATGACATTTGAGAGAAACCATGGGGACAGTTTCCTCAGGACACATGGGAGTTAGAGCTGTGTCACTGCTTTCTCCAGAGAGTTCCTCATTTTCCTTGCAGTCACTCCATCACTGTCACTCGCTGACCCTTCATTACTTTCTCCCAGTGCACCACCATCTCTGCTGACCAACGCACTTCATAGTCTGTCCAAACCCACGAGAGGAAGAAAAAGCCTTGTACAGGCTGTATAAAAGGACATTTACTCTGTACTACATTGTGTCTTCTTTTCTATGCTAGTCTAAATACAAGTGCTGTTTTCACTGCCAATCGTTGTTTGCTTGTGCTGTTTCCACTGGCTAAAACCAGCATTCTTCTAGCTAGTGTTTCCCTCCAGGAAAAACCACACATTCATACCTTTCTTGCATTTAGCACAGGACAACAAAACTGGTTCCCAGGAATAAGGATGGCTTCCTCAAAAGAAAACATTTGCTGTCAGCTGAGGTTTGACCTCTAATGGCTAATTTGGCATCATCATTTTGAGCACTGGCATACATAACACTGTGAAAAATTAACAGCTTCCCCCCCTCCCTGCTGAAGTTTAATTTCCGCCTGCAGCTTTGCAAGAGAAAATAAAAGAACCGAAATAAATACCCAAACCGAAACCTTGGGTACAGTCTCTCACATACATCCACAAAGAGAATCTCAAGACAAAGATCTGTAAGGGAAATTTCACTGGAAACCAAGCTTTTGCAGACACTGAGGAAGAAAGTCTGCAACATGAGACCGTCTTCCTTGAAGAAACACAGCTGATCCCAGCTCCGACTGCCACTGGGCTGTGTAAAACATAAACTTCACGCTAACCCTATGAAAACAGTCAACATGAGAGAGAGACAACAGTCTGCTCTGAGCCGCTGAAAGGGGAAAAAAACCTCTCAGGCTGTCATTCTCCCCTTGCTGTGACCTTCATGCTCCACTGAATTTCTGAAGATACTGAAATCTTGGCAGGGAAGTGTACAGTCTGTGGGAACCAGGCAGCGCTGGCCGGGCTCGGTGCTGAGAATTAGGCCCAGTCGAGCCCTTTTTTGGGGACTCTGAGTTTTATGTGGCCAACAGCACAGGGCTAAGCCACCTCCAGGCTGGGAATTTTGCAGAACTGGTGCTCCATGCACTTATGTATCATGTTGCAGAGCCATTATGGACAGAGTGCTGCCCCCCTGCCTGGCAACCTTGAGTTGGGGCTTGCTTGGTGTCTACTGCAATCTCCAGTGCCTAAAGGGGTTCCAGGAGAGCTGGAGAGGCACTTCAGGCAAGGACCTGGAGTGACAGGACACAAGGAATGGCTTCCCACTGCCAGAGGGCAGGGTGAGATGGGATATTGGGAAAAAAATCTTTCTTGTGTGTGTGGGCAGGCCCTGGCACATGTCACCCTGGCACAGGATGTGGCTGCCCCTGGATCCCTGGAAGTGTCCAAGGCCAAATTGGATGCTGGGGCTTGGAGCACCTGGGAGAGTGGAAGGTGTTCCTGCCCATGGCAGGGGTGGCACTGGATGAGCTTTAAGGTCCCTTCTGACCCAAAGCAGTCCCTGATCTTCGTGCTGCTTTGGGGTGTCCCCACCCCCTGCGGGTAACAGTGACCGCTCACTACGAGCTCTCACTGTCGTTTATAAAGCATTAGATGTTAGCAAATAAACATCTCAACCAGAGACTCAAAAGGAGCAGAATTTGCCATGACAAATTATCCCAGAGTCTGATGGTATTTAATGACTGCCGTGTAGAGCCACTCCACACAAAGAGCTCCGTCCCTCTCAGGGAGGCGCGGTGCCAGAGCCAGGAGCACTCGCCACTCCTCAGCCACTCAGCCAGCCCTGGACAAGTACCTCTGAGGGCAATTCGCTCCCTCAACAGTGTCTGTCCAGGCAGAATAATACCAGCTGTGCTTCCTGGCTGGAGCCTCTGCAGCACAGGCTGCAGGTTACATCGGAATTGCCAAGCCCAGGATAAACAAAAAGATTAAGAGGGCCTCACCCTTTGTGTTGAACAATCGCACTCTGAAGCAAGAAATCACAGCCCACGTCGTGGGCAGGCACCGGGCTGAGCCCGGGTTTGGGTGACTGGGGAGGAGTAAGCAGCTCACTCACACATCTGGGGAAACCACAGATGCTCTTAATCACAGGTTTTCCTGACCTGTAGGCGCTGACAAATTGCATCCTATGGATGAACCTTTTATTAAACCACAGAGGGTTTCCAAATGATATTCTCTTTCTCAGCATTCCCAAGTCATTGAAATCCAGCACACGTGACCCTTTAATTCTTCATTTAGAGGGTGACACAGTGCTTTCCAAAGAGATTTCAGGGCTAAAAGGAAGTAAATGGGGACGTGATGCTGCATCGGTGGAAGGCAACTCAAAAGCTGGAGCAGGGTCTGTGAGAACTGACATTTTCGAATTCTTTGATGATGTTTCAGCCCCACTGGAGCTGAAGATGCTTTTTGTCCTGAGTGACTCCCAAGTCCAACCTCTTGCTGTCTGCTGGGGCAGAAACATCTCATGAAATATGCAGTTTAAATCTTACTGGTTTTTCTCTGTGCGTGGGGAAGGATGACTGGTATTTTAAAATGAATGAAATGACTGTTGCTCAGGCCAGGAAAGGTGACCACAAAGCAAAATTGCCCTGGTTCCACTTCCATGCCACACTGGAGCAGGAGATAGCTGCTCAGCTC
The DNA here is from genome assembly GCA_013389925.1 of Aegithalos caudatus. Classification (NCBI taxonomy): domain Eukaryota; kingdom Metazoa; phylum Chordata; class Aves; order Passeriformes; family Aegithalidae; genus Aegithalos; species Aegithalos caudatus. The sequence goes on along the minus strand of WEIU01001164.1, from coordinate 43,238 downwards.
ACAAGTGAGTGAGAATGATGATGCCTAGCAGTTCTCATCATCGTCTGGACCGACACAGCAACCCACATAAAAGGAAGAAAAAAGCCTGCTGATCAGATTGGTGTGACAGAGGCTCATGAGAAACATGCACATTTTCAATCTAAACGACAGCTTGAGGGATCTATATTACTAATTATCAACTAATATTGCCAGAGTTCCCAGGCTGGCTTCAAAGGTTCTCACAAAGTGCCTCAAGTACAGGGTTTCCATCTCATCATAAGGCTTTTTTCTTTGTCCCTGCTAAATGGATTGCTCCATCCTAGGCTCTCTCTGCATAAATCAGCTTGCACATGATGAGCTTTGCAGCAATGAAATTCGTTACCTTAACCACAAAAAACCAGAAACATTTGCTGCAACTGTTAGAATGCTTTTGCACCTAATTAAAAAAAAAAAAAAAAAAAAAAAAAAAAAAAAAAAAAAAAAAAGGTGGTTTCCTCTCTTCCTTCCCCCTACTCCCCACCTACTCCTAATTCCATGCTAACACCTTTGTAAAGGCTGGGGTGAGTAGTTTGGAAACTGAAAAAGCAGGGAAGGGGGGGGGCAAAAAAGTAGAAAAATATATCAGATCTCCAGACAATGAAATTGAGAAGCTATCTCTCACATCCTGCAGTGCTCAGGCTGAGGTCATAAGTTAAACAGGACATCAGAATAGGTGATGTAATTTGCTTATTTAGGATCAGAGCATTCAGTGAAGTGCAAGAGACAACCTATCTGAACGTGCAGATAATCCCCCCATCAATGTGGGGCTGTTCAGATGCACAAACTGCAGCTGGAGCCCGGGATTTTTTTTCCCCCGCACATTTATTTTTGCAGGGGATATAATTGCAATCATTTTTCCTTGCAGGAAAGCCTTGAAACCTCACCTGGGATCAGCCTCCTGTTGCGTTAGGTATTGTTCAAGCGGGGTCCCTGCCCCAGCCAGCTGAAAGGCTCAAGGGTCAAGTCAAACACAGGGTGGGAAAGGAAAGAGAGGCCTGGGGGAGGTGGGGGTGGCACAGCGGCTCCGCTCCCCCCTCGTACCCGAGCAAAGCCTCAGACCCAGAACTGAGCTGAGCAGCAGCTACACTCCTAAGTAAAGCCCAGCACAGCTTTTCTGCAGATGCACAGGCCCTCCTGGCTCCAACCCAGCTGCAGAGCCTCACACCAGTGAGGGTTTTACAGCAGTTAGAAACCTTTAACCACAAGGTTCTTCCAGATTCCAGGAGGAATTTCTTGGTGAGCCCAGACAACACTGAACACAATTGTCCCTTCAAGCCATAGAGGCAAACCCTTGTGATATAAAGATGTAAAGCTAACAACTTGCAGTGTTTATCTCCTCAGTTTATCACCATCCAAGCCAGGATTCCTCCCTGTCAGCAGCACTGCTCACCCCAAGCCTGCCAGTCCTGTGACTCCACTGATCTGCTTCCACAACAGTGTTCTTTCACTGACACAAGTTGGCTGGGCCAGACACCTCAGCTGTGGGAAATGAAATGTCCTGGGCCCTCAGGCTCACCAAGCAGTCAGTGACAATGCCCGTGGACAGTGGAGAGTCCAGAGGTGTAGCCCACACCTGCTTTGGGGGGACCTTCAATCACATGGCATGGAAAATCAAGATGGCAAAAGTCACACCAAAAGTCATCCAGGTAATGGATCCTGCCAAAACATGGCTGTTCTCAAGAGTTTCGTTAAGAGAGTGGGAATGACATGGAGATGTGGAGTTCATGTCCTCCTGCTGTCCCACCAGGCCATACCAAGCGTCACAGCAGAAGGGTGGCAGACAGACACTGTGTGAATGTATGGACCTGAGAGAGGAGCTGAATTTCACCCTGCTACAAAATGACCCAGCTGTCAGCTATCTGTGCCCATGACTGGAGCCACCTTCTTTAGCAGGTTTGGGTGTTTTTTTCTTCTTTAACTGCTAGTTATGTATTAGAACCTCATCCAAGCAGTGGAAAGCACAGCATCACTGATCTCCTGGGTGAGTCAGGCTGTGAGCTGACCCTAAGGCTGCCCACAACAGCCCTCCACAATTCCACAAAGATCTTCCTAACTACTCTAAGGGTTCAGCGTGTTGAATTGATCATGTCTGGACACCCCAAGAATTATTTCATGCTGTCCCTTCCTGAAAAAAGTATTTCAGCTATCTGAAAAGAAGAAAAATGCAAGATATTCAAATGTGTGCAGAGGTGACAGGCACATGACATTTTCATTTCAAATAGAAGGAATGGGTTTGTAACATTTTAAGTCTATGAAATGTAGAACTTTTTTACGGGTATTTTTGCATGTCACCAAAGGATGGAATTAATCTTATTTTCACTCAGGCTCACTAAAATATTCCTTGCCAAAGGCAGCACCAGGTGCAGCTACAGCTACTGTGCAGGAGTGGCTTCACCAGGATCATCTCTGAGTCCTTACAATGCAGCACTTGAGGAACACATGGAATGAAAAGGTCATTCCTGCACCATCACTGACACCTTTGGCAGCAGTCCCACTCCTGGAGCCTTCAACTGGGGTGATCAAACTGAAGCCCAGCACAAGCTCAAGCCACAGAAATGCTGAGCAGCCCCTGGATGACACTCCCTGTGCACTTGCTGCTCTGGGTCAGACAGAGGTAGCCAGTATTGGCCATTGTTTTAACAGAAGAAACAGCAGTATTTTGGCAGGGTTACAAAGCAAGACCATTCTTTACATCTGCAAAAGAGACCCCGTCCATCCCTGCTGAGGGAGTTGACAGAGGAAACATATTTTCCAGCAGTTTTGGGTACAACTCTGAATCTGGACCTATTTTTACCATGTGCTCTGCACTACACGCATTAATTGTTACAACATTTGCTGCTATATTCACTCCAGCCATTTACAGAAGCCCAGGAGACAAAACAAGCCCCTTCTCCATGAGACAGAGGGAGCAGGCAGGATGCCACATTGCTCCCTGTGACACACAGCCAGGGCTGATGGCACACATGACCCATGGTGTGCTGGTAGCTCAGGTCCAGCTCTGTGCAGGACAGGGAGGAGAGGGATCATGGATCACTACTGCTCATCCTCCTCCTCCTGCCTAGCATGGACACAGCAGCACTCGGCTCTTTCTGGAGCCCTCCTGCTGTGCCCACCATCTCCCCCACTGCAGGGCAGCCAAAATTCCCTGCCACTGCTCTGTCAGCCCTCAGCAAAGCGCCCTGCAAGGAGGGGCAGAGCTCAGAGCAGTCTGGGAGCCCTGAGGTCTGTGACCCAGCCCTGGAGCAGCACAGACAGGCTGGTAAGCACAGCTCAGCAGTTTCAGGATATGGTCTCCATCCTAATTAAGACAAATTAGGTTTGCAAAGAATGAGGATGTTTTAGCAAGGATGTACAAAAGAACTGCTAAGGTCTCTGTAGGCCATGGAGGCCCAGAGCACCCTCCTGAAGGCAGAATTTGCCATTGTTGATGTGGGCTGTCAGTTTTCTGCAGTGCTGGAGGATGACCCCGCTCCCTGTGCTGCCCATGGCTCCCCTTGCACACAACCTCGGGAAGTGCAGCTGGGAGAGCTGGGATTCTTCTCCAGAGCATCAGCAGCACATCAGCCAAACTTGTGCTGTCTGCAGAGACAGCTGAGCAAAATCAGCTCCAAAATGCCAAGCCCTTAAATGAAGGTAAATATGATTGAGAACAGGGAGAAGTCTGACAAATCAGCATCTTCCCATGCTGAGGGGTATAAAACATGCAGCTGTTCCACCACCACAAGTTACTGGGAAGGCATTTCTCCTGGAAGTAAGAGAACACTTAGTATATATTCCTAGCCAGATTGATTACCCCTATTTATATTGTAAACTAAGACAGCATGTACTAAACCCATACAGTTAACCAGTTCCAGACCCCAGATCCTGGGTGAGGGGTCAGTTTTCCATCATCTGCTACACAGTCTCGTGCATTTATTAGAGAGCACAGAGTTTCCTGCAGCATGGTTTTGTGTGTGTGTGTGCTTATTTTTGTGGTATTTCAACAACCATCAGGAGGAACACTGCTATTTTATGGGATGTCAGGGAATTGGAGAATCCACGAGGTTTTTTAAAGGTTTGTTTAAAACAGCCAAGAAGCCAGCATGCCACTATAAATATATATATGTATAACAACTGCAATCTGTTCTGGGACAATAAAACCACAGGACTGAAGGCAGTATCCCAGAGCTGAATATATCCATTTATCCTGCAGTAAGATGAACCCCTATCCTGTGGATCCAACCTGGGAGTTTTGTCAGTCTCCTCTCACAGCCCAGCTGGACAACTCTCATTTGCTCTCTAAGTTACAGATCCAGTTTCAACATCTGACAGCAGATATAAACTGAGGTGCAGGACACGCTCTTTGGTATGTCTGCTCCTACACCATTTGTGCAATTCCACTGGGCCAGGAGACCCCAGATCTCCACCATGAGGCATCGAGCCAGACTCATTGGCTTGTTTATCCCTAAGAAAAAGCTAATTTTCTAACCAACTTGCTTCTTTCTCTCCCTTTAAACACTGATAAGATGAGAGATGTTGAAGTTCCCTATTGGTTTATATTGCATTTTGGGAAGGGATAGGTTCCAGTATGTTGCTGTAACAAATACAAGTGTGAAATTGGAAGAGATGGTGATTTGAGCTAACACAATTAAAATTTATTCTTAACAGCAATCCACAGATATCCAGTGCCAAACACAATCTGGAGTCATCAACTAGCATGGACATGAATTAACCTAATAGCTTCTGAAAAAAAAAAAAAAGGTGTCCTATGAAAAAAATCCTCCTATTAAAGTAATTAAGTGTTAACAGAATCACAGAGCCATAATTAAACACGGTTTGTAATTAAAACAGCATGTGTCCTAGACAGAGAACACAGCAACAAAGAGAGTCTAACCATGACAGCTGATGCCAAAACACATGCCAAGTACCAAAACTCAGAAAAACGGGCGAGTTTCTAGCAAAGCTGCAGATGCAGAGCCTCTGATCCTCTGACTGAGTTCTCAGCACCGTGACGGGCGTGACTGCACTCAGAACTCCTCACGGCTTTGCCAGGTGCTGCCAAAGTTCAAGCAGAACTCTTGGGAACCAGGGAGACACCGAGGGCAAGGCCCAGAACAGCGAGGCAGCGCAGGGAGCGGTGAGCGAGCGGGAGCCGGGGCTGGGGCCAGCCTCGTCCTACCTGGCAGCGGCTGAAGATGTCACTCGGGGACACCTGCACGTTGAAGTGCTTCAGCACCTGCAGCGCCTGCTCCTTCGCCTTCTCGGAGCAGTTCACAGAGAAACACCTTCCCTCTCCCACCTGGGAGCGCAGCTGCAAAACAGAGACACCAGTGAGCTCGAACATGGGGGCGTGGGGGCTGTTCTGATACCCTTGACTTGGTCTGAATTCTGAATAATGCTTGCAGTTAGTATGTGTTTACAGTCTGAATCCTGGTCTGAGCACCACGGCTGGGAACCTAACAGCCACTGCTGCAGGGTGCAGGACTTGACTCTGACTCCTGAAGCACTGAATGATTTTAGGTGTCTGAAATATGATTTAGGCTGGAGAAAGGAGGGCTCAGGAGGGACCTTCTCACTGTCTACAACTCCCTGACAGGAGGGTGCAGCCACGGGGGTTGGCCTATTCTCCCAGCTAACAAGTGACAGAACAGGAGGAGATGGCCTCGAGATGCTCCAAGGGAGGTTTAGATTGGATTTCAGGGAACGTTTATTTACAGAAAGGTAGTTAGACATTGGAATAAGTTGTCTGGGGAGGTGTTGGGGTCATCTCTGGAAGTGTTCAAGAATCATCTGGATGTGGCACTTGGAAGACATGGTTTAGTGGGAACCATGGTGGTGGTGCTGGGTTAACAGCTGGACTTGATCACCCTAAAGGTTTTTACCAAATAAACAATGTCATGATTCTATTCTATAGAATATACCCAAATCCCATCAACTCACAATTTGGTGAGGTGGTGCTGACAGGGTCAGCAAAAGGAAACTGAATTCAATCCCTGCTTTCTGGTGAAACTTGGCCAGATCCCACAGAGTGTGCCAAAGCACAATGATGGAAATTATGTCCAGTGACCACTTTAACCCCTCTGATTCACACAAATGTTTTACCTGGAGTTCCCTGATGGCCAAGAAATTTGAAGGGGTTGATGTGGGCAGTCCCTCAATGTTTGTTTCACACTCTGCAGAAAGGTCTGCATCTGGGAATGAGCACTGGGGAGTCCCAGACACATCTTCATGACCATGCTAAGGACTCATAGGAATGGGATCAGCTACACACCAGTAAAGGAACATGGCAGAACCATCCTGTCCTTGTGGAGGGCATCCAAAGGCAAGGGAACTGAAGGAACCAGACATTTCCCACTAGTGTTGTACCTGGGAGCAGATATTTTCCTTTTGCAATTCCTACACAGTACTTTGAAGTTAGAGCTCTGCCAAACAAGATGATGCTGGATGCTGAATTCCCTATTCCACCAGCTGTAGGGTCAAGGAACGTGCAGGGGGGCTGCACCTGCCTCACACTGCCTCATTATGGGGGGAGTTTTATTCCACACTCAGGAATTTTCATTAGGAAATCAGCAACCCCTATTCTGCAAATATTCTGATTGGCTGCCTGAGTAGCTGGGAGATTTTATACTGATAGTTTGTGACAAAGTCCTGTACCCCGGCTCATGTGAACAGACTATGGCTCATCCAGAACAGTTTCACTCTTCCAAATGGATTTTTGTGCAGTAAAAAATTGCAAAGGACCTGCAGCAGGACATCACAGCATTGCAAGCACTGACTTGGCAGGCTCAGCCCTGCATTTTGAAGCGTGTCTGTGAACAACTCTGAACAGCTGGTGCTGAGGGCAAGGATGGGCTTTGCTTTGGCTTTTCTGTTTATCTATAGCAACACAAAACTTCTCCAGCTTCCACCAGATCCATGCTTGGGGCCCTCCATCTCTCCCTTCCAAGCCTGAAGAAACGTCCCTGAGGGGTGAAACTCTCTCAGTGTGGAGCCAGCCAGCTAGCAAGAATCTCTGGGATAAAAAGCACAGGAATTGAGCTGCCTTTCACCTGCCAGTGAGGCCAGACAGAAACACACTGCTCTGGATTGCTTGGCTTGACTTCCACCCCCGCCCCCAGTGCAGAGCAATCGCTCTCCCCACTGATGCAGGACTGAGAATACGTATAAAAAAGCATTACACCCTGAGCCCTGGTGGTTGAGAACAGCAAACCTCTGAAGACCCTAAATGTAGCTTTTAGTGGAGAAAACATGAAAAAGCCAAGCCAGCTGTTGCATTCATGTCTGACTTTTCCTCTTGTCTCCCCTGCACAACCCAGACCATGCAGTGATCAGTGCCAGAAACACACCAGCAGCTCGTAACACTCACAGTCTGATATGGGAGTCCAGAGGTCAAAATGACTCTTCCTTCCTGTCGGGCAATCTGGAAAAAACAGTAAAAATCCAAATGAACAGAGGCTGAAGTTACACTGAGTTCAAGCTTTACTTGCAGTCACAGAAGAAAGAAGGTGAACTGGAGATATCAAGTGTTTCTCTCAGTGTCAGTCCACACCTGGCCAAGAGTTCCTGACAGCAACAGCAGCTCAAGGTATGGCTCACCCGTTGTCCCCTCCCTGCCAATCCCTGCCTTGTCTCCCATGTGCTGGAACAAGCTGCTGGTGCATCTGTACCACAGATGGCCCAGGGAATCATTCCACCTTGAAACAATCCTATCCAAACCCAATGTTTTATTTTTTCCCCTTAACCCAGACTATTTGTATTTCCCCAGTCTGGGTCACAAAGAAGGAAACAGTTCTGCTGTACCAGGGGAAAAAGTGAAAAAAAAAAACCTAAGCAGGTAATTCCAGAAAAAAAAAAATGTACCATGAAATGTGTTTGCAAACTTCATTCTCCTAACAAAAATGCTCCTTAGAGAAGGAGGGTGTTATTGTCCTGGCAACCCAACACACAGGAATTATACATCTTTCCAGGCTGCATCTCCCATACAGTTTATCACCTCCTGACTTGCAATCCTGAGTTTTTGTCAGAGGTCTGGTCCTTCAAGTGGAAGGTCTGTGCTGAGTCACCAGGGAGCTCATCACCTGCCCTGCTGACCTTCACATGGGCTGGGGACACTGAAGGGTTGGTAACAAAGGGAGACACTAAATCTGGAGCAAGGGTGGAAGTGTGACTGACCTTCCTTCACATGATTGAATGACACCCCTCCCTCCCAGCCCTCACCCTCCTGGAGGAGGGACACAGCCTCATGGCTGCAGCAATAGAAGGATTCCCAAGGATTCCCATGGGAACCAAGACTGATCCTGCTGACAAGACATCAGTGCTTTGAAGTAGGCATGAGGTTATTTCTCTCCTCTAGCTCGGATTCTGTTGGAAGCCCTCATGTGTTTCACTGACTCCAGACGTGTGTCACGGAGGTCTCTCATTTGGTTCAGAGTGCAGCAGCTTTCCCTGGATCCCTCTTTACCCATGGCAGGAAGACACATTTGGGATCAGAGTCCTGCTGCACTTCCCAGAGAGACACCAGCAAGCACAGCCAGGGAACACCAGACAAACCAACCACGACTTTTAAACTCATCCTGTTAAGACTCACTGGACCCATGGCAACAGGAAACAAGAGGGAGAGGGTTCTGAAGGCCCTGTGCAGGCAGCTAAACAACCTGTTTTTTCCTTTTTTCCACTTCCTGAGTTTTCAGGTATCTGCTTCTCTCCTTTAGTTGTGAAGTCACTCTTTGGCTGAAAGTTCTGCAATGAGAAAGTGATTGGCAACAACTTCTAAAGCATCTTTCTACAGGCAAAATTACTGGATTTCTTTCAAAATCAACCCTCTCTCTGTCAGTAAAGGGAAAAACCTCTAAGAGCAGGAGCCTTGAAGGGGCAGCACAGACACCCCATGCAGTCCTGCTGCTGAGCAGCCACCACAGCACCCTTGTGGCACATTAGTGAGGGAAGTCTGGTAAGGCAACAGCAAAAGGTCACCACAGGGATTTGCTGACAAGGGGAAAAGGGATGTGCAATTCCTCCAGACCCATGTTTGCTTCAGGGTAAATCTGAGGATTTCACAGCTGAAGACTCCATTCTGACTTTCTGCATCCAGGGTTAATTAGTTCAAGCCTGATAAATCCCCTTATCTAAATGGCTCTGCAGAGACAGGCAAAGAACATCAAATAAAAAAGAGAAAAGCAATAACTCTTCCAATATGTTTTTCTGCCTCTAGACCAACGACTGGGAGAAGCACACAGAGCCAGAAAAGCCATGTGATAGCACACATCTGACTGAGACCACAGAGGGTATGTGCTGGAGAAAAGGGCACAATCCTTCTTTTCCTCCAAAAGCAACAAGGGAAGGCAGCACTGGGACTGTGGGGGGATGTGTGGTCAGGGATGCAAACAAGAGGAAAAGAACACCCAGGGCAGCATTTTGGCATTGGTGTCAGGGACCTGTGCTCCAGCCCAAGTGCTGCAGAGAGGGCATTGTCCTCAGTTTCACAATCTATTACAAAGATAATATCAACTTCCTCTGGAAAAGGCTCAGACCTTCTGGATAGAAAGCACTCCCTAATCTGTTGGTATTACTGATTAGCCCTTAACATGCCTGGCTGTTCAGCCAACTTCCATCCTGCAGAAATGAATGAACCCCCAGGAATTACTGTCAGAGAGACCTGGAAGGGCAACGACTGAGAAGTGAGGGCAGAGAGAATGACTTTGTTTCCAAGCCAGCACCAACAACAGGATAATTAGTGACAACCTAAAGCATCCTGAACCAAGGCCAAAGGAGGTTCCAAAAAAACAGCAGCACGAGGCTGTGGATTTGTAAGTTAAACTTTGCCAGGTCTGTGCAAGACATGAGTTGGGCAATGCCACATGTCCTTGGAGAGCCAAACTGCAGTCCAGGGAAAGCTGTGTTCCCCTTGCAGTGATCCTGAGCCTGGGCCAGCAAAGCCCTGCTTCAGATCAAAAGGGAGTGGACAGAAAGTGTCTGCCCAAGGACATGTGCTGAGAAAGCACCCAGACAAGAATCTACCAGAGAAGGGGATCTCAAAACCCAGACCAAACCCAGAGGCCTGCCCTGTAATCCCAAGCTCTTTTAAAAGAGACAGTAAACCAAGGCCTTAACAGCTCTGAGCACCCTCAGTCCAGCCCTCCCAGTATTGCAACCCTAAACTTCAGCATGCCTGAAAAGTATAAATTGCACAGAATTATCAAGGGGTTTTTTAACATGGCCATAAGTGTCAGACCAAAACCATCCACCCAGTTTTGTTTCTCTGTGCAGACCCATTTGTATCAAGGTCTCCAATGAAAGACCTTCTCCTCCTGCTGACCAAACATCAAAAGCCAAGTCTTGATCTTAAAAGCAACACAGTTCTTCATCTGCCCTCTGTGAATTTAGGTACCCACTAGACTAAAAAGACCAGAAAACCTGGAGAATGTCATCTACATCAAAAATATGGAAAAAGCCAGTCAAAGCTGAGACAAGATCCAAGATTAGATTCCCCCATTAGGTGAAGATCTGTTCACTGCAGGATTAAAATCCCCTTTGTGTCACCTGGCTCCAAATCAGTCTAGGGCAATTTAGATCTGGGTGCACAATGCTCTGTCTCCTGAGATCCATCCAGCCTGGTTCTCCTCTGCAACTCACTGATTCACCTGGAGGTTTAAGGTGTAACCTTGCAAGGGAATCTTCCACAGCATGGGAGCCTCAGGAAGCCAGTTTTACCTGCCTTCTGGTTATTAGTACACTTCAAAAGATACCAGGTTTGCCTTAGCATCAGATTATCCTTAGGGATGAGGATGATTTTGAAGACCAAGAGCAAAGACCATTTAAAAAAATAAAGTAAACCAACCCAGAACTCAACTGAAGCAGCTCTGAGATTCCACTGAGTCTCTTATTAGAACCTGAAGAGACTACCAACATTTTCTTAAAAACATTTGCTCTGCCCTTGAGGTACAACACTGCACGACCTACTGCAGTCACTCAGGCTGCTGGGTGATCCTGTAAGGTTGGTATGAAAAGAATCCCACTGCTTTGCCTGATTCTACAAACTTGCAGAGAAAAGAACATCCACTTTTCCATCTCCTTCCAATTACCTGGAAAAGTCAAAAGATAGGTTTAAGATTCTCTGCAAAGAGAAGTTTGCAGAAGACAAGATGGAATCATAGAATAGTTTGGTTTAGAAGGGATCTTTAAAAGATCATTTTGTTCCAGCTCCCCTGCAGTGTCCAGGGACACCTTCAACTACCTCAGGCTGCTCAGAGCCTCCATCCAACCTGACCTGGAATTTTCCAGGAATGGGGCCACCATTGGGGACACCAATGAAAGACCTGAGTAGGAGCACAACAGGCACGGGGCACAATTTTAAGTAAAGACACTTGAATTAACTGCAAACAACATGTTGCTTATAGGAGTAAGTGCAAAGACAAAGGGTGGATGACCCCAAAACAGCACCTGCACACACAAAACCTGCTGCATCCCAGAGATGGAATGTCTACATTCTTTACCCCATGGATTGCCTGGCTCTGCAGTCAGAGTCCCTGGGGAGGAATGGCTGGATGCACACAGCAGAGAACCTTGGGCCAGTCTGGGCCACTGCCCAAAGTCCTGCAAAGGCCCTGCCCGAGGTGCAGGACTGAGCAGTGCTGCCAGGCAAGGACATGTTGGGGACAGCACATGATGGGTCCCACCAGCTCTCAGTGCACAGGCTACAAATAATGTCTGGTAAATGAGCTTGTCCAGCCCATCTGGAAGTAATTCCAACCCCAGGTGCAGACCTGCTGTGCCACACAGGTATGTACATGCAACAGCAGGTAGGACAGCAAGGTAATATTGGAAAAACAGCATGGCCACCCCACCAAGTGAGAGGCTTAATAAAACCACCCCCACTGCCCTTCTGAGAGGCTGCTGTTCATGGACAGGAGCTAAAGTGCTTCTGTAAGGACAGCCTGTGAGTTCTTTGCCTTTACGTCAGGACAGATTTAACCACAGACATTTTCAGTATGAATTTCCACTGTTTTTCCATTTTAAAAGATTTTCTGTACCTGCACTTATGACAGGCAACTTTAATCTGTCATTTCTCCATGGCACCATTAAATCCCAGACTACAAGCTGGTAGCATACCACAGCAGATAAAGAGAACTACAGAATCACAGATTAATTAAGGCTGGGAAAGACTTCCAGGTCATCAATCCAGCCATTCACCCAGGAATTCCAACTCCACCACTAAATCTGGTCAACCAGAGGGGATCCAGTGGACCATAGTGCTAGAGGCCCTGCTCTCACACCTCTGCAGATCCAGCACAATAAACTCATTGTGACAAGTCCAAGATAAAATACTTAGTCAACAACAACAGCACAACACGAAGCAGAACACAGGACAAGGGTTTCACTTCCATGGGAATGGGGGTTGCCAAACCAATTCCTAACACATGTGCTAGCCTGAACAAAAAAATAAATAAAATCCATAACTGCCCAACCATGGCCAAGAAGTTCTCAGGCTTTTAAGCTTGATCCCAAATAACAGAGGGTGAAGGACTAGACCCATCTGTCCACCAATATTTGAAGCTATTTTAATGAAGAAAAGGAATGAGAACAATAAGGAGGAAATTCCAGGTGTTGCAGGAGTTCTTGGCACAAGGAGAAGTGTAGTATGACCAATAAATCATTTGAGTGAAAAGACTTTAATGAAGAGCAAACACTAATACTGTACACTCTTAGGTGTTCCTAGTGACAGCACTTTGAGACTGTGCTGGGACGACACCCAAACCATCTGTCCTCAGTGACCAGGATCCAAACCCTCTGCCAGCCTTTGCAATAACATTCCCAAGTTTTTGGGCGTAGGGTGGTCAACGTTCAACTTTGATTCAATCAGGACCAGCCAGATATAAAACAGGGTGGGAGGAGTCTATTTTTATCTTTGATTATTCAAGCCCAGATCAAAGGCTCTGCAATACAGTAACACTCCAAGGGCTTTTGATAGTGAAAGGATGTTTGTCCGGTCACCATAGAGAAAGCAATGTCAAACATCCTGTCCGTGGCACGATAAGGGATGGGGATGAGAAGTGGAGACAGGGCTCTGGGGGGAGGCACTGAGAACCAGTTTGTTTAAATAACTTGTGCAAGTTTGGCAGGGAGGAGATATTAATTATTTCTGCAGAAGTTAGAGCCTGCCCCGGATTCAGGCCAAGCAGACATCTGAAGAGGAAACATCCTGCAAACCAGGCTGGGTGATCCATGCATATTTGATAGCACACACTGTGTGGGCTGGATATCTCTGCTGACTCCCTCAAAGGCAGGGAGGCCCTCTGGGAGACCTGGNGACATCTGTGTCCTGGGGGCATCAGGCCCAGCATCACAGGCTGGTCAAGGGAGGGGATTGTCCCACTCTGCTTGGGCTGGGGTGGTCTCACCTCGAGCCCTGGGGGCAGTTTTGGGCACCACAATATAAGAACCACAATATATATATATAATTAGAGAGTGTCCAAAGGAGGGCAAAGAAGATGGTGAAGGGCATTGAGGGGAAGCTGTATGAGAAGTGGCTGAGGACACTTGGTCTGTTCAGCCTGGAGAAAAGGAGACTGAGGGGAGACCTCATTGCAGCTATAACTTTCTGGTGAGGGGAAAAGGAGGGGCAGACACTGATCTCTGCTCTCTGTGACCAGGGACAGGACCTGAAGGAATGGCCTGAAATTGTGTCAGGGCAGGGTTAGTTGGATATCATGAAAAGGTTCTTCCCCCAGAGGGTGCTGGCACTGCCCAGGCTCCCCAGGGAATGGGCACGGCCCCGAGGCTGCCAGAGCTCCAGGAGCCTTTGGACAGCACTGCCAGGGATGCCCAGGCTGGGATTGTTGGGGGTCTGGGCAGGGACAGGGGCTGGGCTGGGCGATCCTGGGCATCCCTTCCAGCTCAGGATATTCTGTGATTCTGTGATCTGCACTCCTTGGATAGCAGAAATGTGTCTGAAATGAAACAGCATTTGTCTCTCATCTAGTGGGCAGAGGGGCAGAGTTGTTATGGAAGCCCAGAAAAATACTCATGGTTTCCTCTTCCTTTCCCAAATATCACTGCAAGTTGTGGCTGATCACCTTTGAGTCACCTCACAAGGCCAGCCAGGACCTTACATAGCCATTGATTAAGGACATTCTCCCTTCTGTATTGAACAGCCATCTTTGGATTATGGTTCTGTCCCACTGGCCTGGACACACAGCAGACAAATACCTTCCCTGTAAGCCCAAACTGGAGTGCATTAGAAATCTAAGTGAATGTTGGCTCCTTTCACTGACTTTTGTCTTGTTGCAAACACACAGCCTACCCAAAGACTCTTGGTCACATCTTTGGGGGTTGGACATGATCCTTAAGGTCCCCTCCAAGTCAAACCAAACCATTCTGTGATTCTACGATCTTTACCCTCCACTTGTGTTCTTCTCATGACTTGAGCTGCCCCAGCTGCCAATGACACAAACAGACACATGTAAGGGTGAGATCATAGCAGTCTCTGCTCCCCTCCTCTCCTGGAAGAGCAGAGCCAAGGCCATACACCACTGCAGGGACCAGTTGATTCCAGCTGCCAGAGCTCGGGGTTACCCAAAGAGCTGGGACTGAGCACAGGGGTGGAAGGAGAGCCCCACGGGGCAGCTCCTGCAGCCAGAGCACCAACACAGCTTCCTAGTAAGCCCCATCACATCCCCATGGAGATGGAAGCTGTGAACTCACCTCAGCAGCTTTGCTGTGGTCATCCTCATTGTCCAGCAGCCGGACATCCACGCCCAGGCAGCGCAGGTAGCGCCCCAGGCCCTGCAGCATGTTGTCACAGACCACGCTGAACTCCTGGGGGGAGATGGGGACAGGGGGGCCTGAGGACTCTCTTCTGGGTCCTTGGCATTCCTAGAGAAAGGCAGGAGAGCCATAAGGAACAGAAGGCTGATTCTCATTGCATTTGTTCATTCACCCACCACAGCACGTCCAACTGCCTCCTTCCACCTGTGTCACCACTTCCCTACGCTCTGCAACACCTCTGGATCCTCCTTCCCAACCTTTCCACATTGCCATCACCACCTGGGCAGGGGGCAGAACATGATGGGGCTAATTCTGAATTTGCCATTCTCTCTCTGACCAGCTGGCCACCTGATCCAGGGACCTGCAGGATTTCCTGGAAAAGTGCCAGCCTGGCCTCCAGGGGTCTGCACAGACATTCATCTTCAAGAAGTCATAGAAACATAGTCGAGGCTGCTGTTCCCCTAAATTAGTATGCAATTAATAAACACATGCCAAAGCTATGATTTGGGACAGAGAGAGGGAGAAACAGGTAGACAAAGCAATCACGTCAGCTCTGTTATCTTTGGAAGGTTAAAAATAGGCAGGGTCTGAATTCTGTTCGTTTTATTTCAAATGTCTGCTCCTGGGGGAGTTCCTGCACTTGGAGGACTTTGGCTTTGGGAGGGTCCCAGAAGTACAATAGCTAAATTCATGGAGAAGGGAAGTTATTAAGGAACTTCCAATGTCCAGCTTTTGACTCCAGGAACCTGAATCAGCTGGGATGACTGAAGGACACTGCCAGCAGCCATGCAGGGAGCCAGCACTGCACATCAGCTCTGCAGGAGCTTTTCCCAAGCTGGGAATGCTGTGGCACACCAGGCAGTTCCACCCGGGCTCTCCATGGGAACCAGCTCAGGTCCAGGAGCAACCCTGGTGTGGTGCTGCAGCTCCCAGTAGCTGGTCCCTGCACCCAGGGCTCTGCAGCACTGGGCAGACTGGGCTGTCACCAGCTCCTGGAGGATCCTGGTGGATGTAGCTGTGACACCAGAGGACAGTGACAAGGGATGGAGCTGTCCCCTGAATCTGAGGCAGTTGGAGAGGCTACCCCTGGCTGCTGCTGCTGTTCAAACAGATGTGCAGGAGCTGCAGCTGGCTCTCAGCCAGTGTTTATCCAGTGGCCAGCATTGTCAAACAGAGCTTTTTTCTCATGTTTCATGCCAGCAGAGAGCAAAAAGCTTATAAAGGAGAATAGTCATTAGCCTCACTGCAGATAGTGGATCAGGAAACACTGGGAAAGAGAGCTTGGAGTCCTGCAGGATGCAGTCAGGAGAAGTCTGCTTTTTTTGGTGTCCCAGTCCACGTTTTACCAACTGCCTCTCTGCTGATGAATCTGACTGTACAGAACACAAAGATGACCCGTGGGTTTCCAAGGTGATTGAAGCCTGAAGTGCTCACTTTTCCCACCTCTGCATCAGCCACCCAGCTCTGCTGTAACACACAACATTCCCATGGACACAGTGCTCAGGGAGCTGCCCCGTGTTCTCCTGCCTGCTGAAGGCCAATGGATGCTGCACATTTACACACAGGTGGACACAATCTCAGCCCAGCCATGGAAAGGGACACTGACATCAGGACCTCCACACACACTTGGAGCTCTTCAGGATACACAGATACACACGCTGAGTCTCCTCAGTAACAAAATGGGATTTGTGCCAAGGTCTCCAAAGGTGCTCAAACCAATTAATGGTTCCATTATAAATGTAAAACTTTATTACTGAGAGGCACCAGTCACATTCCAAGACACTTGAGCAGAGTCACACAGCTCTGGTGGAGTTTTAAGGCTCTGCCACAGCACAAACTTCTGGGAGAGGCCTCTTCATGGAATGTGGTGGTGGGTAGGGAGGCAGAGACAAGCCTTCAGCAGAAAGGCATTTTTGATGGATCATTTGCTTTTAACTTTGCAGACTTCTACTCCAGACACAATAAAGGAGATATTCCCAGTGTGAAAGCAAGGTGTGGAAGCTCAGTAAAAAAACAAAAGTAAGGAAGTAAGAGCTTTGAAACCTTGGCCACAGAATCCAAACCCAAAATGTGGAAGGCACATTTCCATGAGCAAGGCTCACTGGGCTTTGTGCACAGATCTACACCCACACTGTGTAAAGACAAGTGAACCTCAAAGTGCAGAGAAAGCTGGACCCAGGCAGGCCAAGGAGAGAGCACAGTGTCCTGGGAGGGAGGGGTGAGGAGGATGTTTGCTGCAAGAGTCCTGAGAACAGCGAACGGTGTGACTGAGAGCAGCAGTGTGTGATTTGCAGGGGTCTTGAGCAACAAGCAGCTCTTTGAAGATGTTTACAAACCTGTCCAGAAGGTGATGGTGCTTCTTGTTTATTCAGCTGCTTCTTTGCCCTGGGTTTTTTGCTCTGTTTTCCCACCAGACTTTCTGTCAGGTCTGAACCCAGACCAAAGCTCTCGGGGTCCTTGCAGAGCTTCTCATAGATCTCCAGCAAGCAGTAAGCATCTGAAGCTGCAGGGAAGAGAATGTGAGTCTCAGCTCATATGAGGCTCATTCAAAAATAAACCAGAGGATTTCCTGAGGCAAGGAAGAGCCCCCACCTTGGTAAAAGCCACTGTGAACAACTGTGAAGCTGCAAGTCCCTCAGGTCATACCCAGAACTGACTCACTGAGCATCACAGCTGAACCCACAGTCACAGGGGGTCAAGGCAGGAGCTCCTAAAGACAGGCTCTGCCATCTCCATTCTAACCCAATAACTCAATGCAAACTGCAGTGGGGCTCTTCCAGCCACCACCAGGTAGCTCCAGCCAGCTCCTGCTCCTCACAGGAAGGAACATTGTCCCCGAGCCTGCCCACAGCTCCTCATCATACCTCTTGATGGGAAGGGAACTTCCCTAGGAGATGCAATATCTGAGCAGGTACTGCCCAAGCTGTTTGCAATCACCTGCCCACACTCACTGCCCTGTGCTGCTGTTCCCTGCAACGGCAACGGGAGAACTCTCCCAGCCAGTCTGACAAGTCCCAGTGATTAACTTTTGTGGGAACTGTGTCAGCTTCAAGGATAGTCGAGTTTAACAAAGGGCTGGTTTGCATCAGCAGACTGTCCTTTGATGCACCAGGAAAAGATTCAGACCCAGACTTCTGACTCTGGGGTAATCAGCAGTAAGCTCTATGGGTCTCTCCAACAGCCCTGAGTCTGTGCTGCAGTTTCTGACACCACATCTGCCCATTTCAAATCCAGCTCTAACAAGCACCTCATTGCAACAAATGAACACAGCATTTGTTTCCCAGGAAGGCTGTGAAATGAGGCAGAAGGAAGTGGACTTTCCTCCTTTCAGTTACTGAGAGGAGTTTCCACTGAGGTGATGTTTCATCAGACAAAATCTGCAAAGCACAGGAATTCCTTCATAAGGGAAATAATGAATCACTGGACAGTTTAAACTTCAACCATTAAAGTCATTTCCTCAAAAGGACAAACAAAACATGTGCTGACTCCTCTGAACAGGAACTAATCTGCAAAGCCATTTTCTTCCTCTGCTACTTAACGACTTTCCTGGGGACAGAGCAGCCAAACACAGCCTGCCCTGGGCACCTGCAGCCCCCAGCCAGGGCCAGACCTGCATAGAGGATCTGCTCCTCTCTTAGAGGCCGCTTCTCCCAGTTTGACAGCTGCTCTCTTTTATCCAGAGGCTTTCCCAGCACATGCTGCACCAGGAGGCTGAGTCCCTTCTCGGGCTGCCTGTGCCCTTGCTCCTCGAGGAGGTGCTGCGGGGACAGTCCATCGACCTTCTGGCTGTCCTTCCCCCACTGCAGCTGATGGAAACAAAAAGATAGAAACCACCTGGTTATGAAGCACTCCCAAAAAACCTCCTGTTCCAGCTGGTGGGGCCAGGCACGGCCCCATCACATCCATCTTGTGCCTGGGATATTGAAGCCCAGCCCTCAGACAAGGCTGGGATGGCACGAGATAAACACGGCGTCGGGTTATTTGTTTAACAAACACACTTGCTGGAGAGAAATCTCTTCCCTAGCCAAGGAAGGGAAAAATGGCATTCCTGTACAGCCCTGTAGGACTAGGATGAGGCTCCTTAGGGGTCTGCAGGGTGCTCACCATGCTAGAGGCTGCTGGGCATCCACTCAATAAAGGATCAGGAGTGGCAGTTCAGCACCTTTCTCCTCCTAGTCCTGATGGCAAAAGGCATTCCTGTGACACTGGGCAGCAGCCCTTCCTGCAGCTGCCATTTCTCAGCTTAAACTGAGGCAATGGCTGTTGGCAGCTATGTCAGCCCCTGCAGCATTTCCCAGGTTAAGCAATCAATCCCAAAGATCTGCTTCACCTCAACCCACAGCCTCAGACACACTCTGTACATTTTACCCATTAAAACGGTTGTGCTGAACATTTTTGCAGACTGCTGAAAGCTCCTGTGTGCAAACCCAGGGACAGCTGTGTTTCAGCTAACCAGAAATTCCTGTGCTGAACCCACCAGCAGCCCTCCTAGGAACATCACAGTTCTGTACAAATCATTAACTCCATCATATCTGCTTCAATAATGCATAGCCTTGGAGTAGCAGAATTTCTACAAGAACTTCCTCCTCCTAAGTGTAACTTGTGCTTAGAAAACTTGTCCTGGCTGAATGGAGAGCTCCAAGAGCATTTCACAGCTTTATAAGGGCTATGAAAAAGCTGCCAGTATCATAAGCTTTAACTTTTTAGTTGACGAAAACAAAATACTTCTGTCTTCCTTTACAGAATCCCAACACTTTAAACCCTCTGGAGGAAACGGTCTCTTTACTCATACAGCCATCTCCCTGCCAATCCAGGATGCAAACAGACAGTGCTGTGGATTCAGGACAGTTACCCACCAGCACATGCAGGAGACACCATTTCCCACATGTCCATGTTCTATCCTTACTTGTTTGTCCACTGCAAGAAGATCCACTACACCTTGCATTTGCTTCTCCGTGTCCTTCAAAGCAGAATGTGTGGCTACAAGGCTGCTGAGGTCTCCAGACATCCCATAACCTGAAGACAAAAAAAGCCCAAATCACAAAGGTAGGGAAACTCAAATTATCATTAATGCACTGCAGCTTCTTCTAGTTCAGAGCCAAAGTGTTGACAAAATATAAGCATTGGTGGGAAGACTGTTCAAACAGAGAACAAGACTAGCTCCTGTCTCTTCTGTTCCCAAGAGACACTCCTGCAGATCTAGGGAGAAGACAGGTGGATGAAAAATGCTTAGTTTAAGATAAACCTACTTAAAATCTGGGAAACATATTTATGAATTTGCCCTTGATATCCAGGTTTAGCAGCTCCTGATAAAAGCCTCCAAAAATCAAGTGTGGTAATTCAAAGATCTCTGGTGTCCAGCACAGCAGCTCTGGGACAGGGACAGCACAGACAGTTCTGCCCACCAGAATTACCTGAACCACTGAAGGTTGGGATTACTACTGAGCTAGGACAATCCCAAATCTGAGAGTGCAAGTTAAATGAGGAATCTTGGATCTGACCTGAAATGGGGGGGATAAGATGGCATAGACATGTGCCAGGGCAGGCTCAGGCTGGAGCTCAGGGCAAGGTTCTTTCCCCAGAGGTGCTGGCACTGCCCAGGCTCCCCAGGGAATGGGCACGGCCCCGAGGCTGCCAGAGCTCCAGGAGCCTTTGGACAGCGCTGCCAGGGATGCCCAGGCTGGGATTGTTGGGGGTCTGTGCAGGGACAGGGGCTGGGTGATCCTGGTGGGTTCCTTCCAGCTCAGGATTTTCTGTGGTTCTCTGATCCTATATTTCTATCCTTCCCAGTTACACTAGTCTCTGCTTCCTGGCCTGGCAGTGCCTGAACACTGAGGGCTACAAAAGCTGGTTCCATGGCAAATGGATTTGGGGAATAACAACACCTAGAGGATCTAGGAATGACAAAGATGACTGTGTTCAAAGCTGTGTGAAACCCCGAGGAGAGGAGGAGAGAGGGGTGTTACCTAGTTTAGTGATGGCTGCATCTGAATAGAGCATCTGAACGAAATGGGTAAGCTTCTCCTTCTCCCCCTCAGCCTCAGCTTGCTCGAGGAGCCGTGGCAGGTCCAACAGGAACACCTCATCCTTCAGTGCAAGTTGCAGGAGGGCGACCCGGGGCTTCCCCACCATGCCAAAGGAAGGCTTCCACTCCATGTCCACACCAACGACCTGCCCAGGCTGCAACACAGACACTTTCTGCACCCAGAGCCTGTCTGTGCTTGAGAGGAGCAAGGAGGGTCTGTCCAGGACAGGAGCATTTCCTTCCCAGCAGCTCTTTGTGCAAAAAGCCACGGACACAGGGAACTCTCACAGCACCTGTGTCACCCACAGGAACCTTCCCTGGCACAATTCCTAGCATCTTCCCCAAACCAGAGCAGCCTAAAGGAGAAGCTGTTCTTGGCTTGGGAAGGTAGGCAGTGGATGGCAGTGGCCACATCCAGCCCTGTGTCTCAGCCTGACATGGAGTCCAAGCTCCCTGACCCTGCCAGGCCAATCCCAGGTAACACTCACCTGCAGCACCTTCTCCCAGCACTGCCGTGTCTCCTCCCATGTCTGCAGAAAGTGAATATTTTCCCGTGGAATAGGAAGCTGGTAATAGTCCTTCTTTTGACTGGACTCATGATTATCTGCTTTTGTGACCTCTTCTACCCTGCACAGAATCAGATGCAACTGTTTGAAGCCACACAAAGCCAGGAGGAAATCTTGGACTGGAGCAAGAGGAGTAAGTTTTACTTATTTCACCCTGACCCTCTCTTTCCCCAAGACACTCAGCTCTTTCTCAGAGAAAAGAAAGTAATCAAAAAGATTCATCTCCCTTGGACAGATCATACATTACTGGAGAGGCTCTTTCCTATAGACTTGAAAGGGTTTTGTATTTGTGAAACTATTAGTAACCTTATGTTTGGGAGGCTGTGTGCCCAATTTTGCAGCAGACCAGCTCTCCCTACACAAACACTCTTTCCTGTGGGTGTGTGTGCATAGGGAAGTCAATATTTGTCTAAAATATTTAATGAAGGTGTGCAGCCTAAGGTCTCCAGGAATATTCTCACCTGCAAAGCTCAGGAGCCCCATGTGGTGTGACCAGAGACAGATGATGTCATTTATATGCTGGTGCCACTTTGTTGTGTGCAGTGTGAACTCCCTCTGGGAACCTGTGGCTGTTACTCAACAGACAGGGCAGCCAGACTGTTTTATGGAGTTCCATGGCTCTGCTGACTTTATAGCAGCTACCACAGCAGGTATCATGACTGGATGAGTAAACTGCAGTACAAAGGGGTTTATTCATCTGTCCCAGCTCCTCACATGAGGCAGAGCACACCCCTCACCTGCCTTCCCACCACAGCACAGGATTCCCACAGCACAGAGATGTAGTGATGGGGTTTATCTCTGGATATCTCAGCCACACACCCGTGATCACCCCTTTGTGTTTTGAGGGCTTATCCCTCATGGAAAAACCTCCTGGCTCCCAACTGGCGGCTGCTGTGGCTTCAGGAGGGAGGAGGAGGAGGAGGGCAGTTCCAGCAGGAGCGAGGCAAGAGCAAGTCCAAGACAGACAAGTTTCCTGTGCTCCAAAAAAGCCATCGACCCCCTGGAAAAGTGTTTTGAGGGTGATCACATGTGTGTTGTGTTTCCTGAGGTGACATAGAGCCCAAACATGTGCAGATCTGCACAATGAGACAGCAGATCCACCAAACCAGGATGCCTGAACAAGAACTGTTCAAGGCCGTCTGTGAGACCATCCCAAAATCATCAGCTTAAAAAAAAAAAAAAAAAAAAAAAAAAAAAGAAAAAGTAAAATTTCAACGTCTGCAATCACATCAATAAAATAGATGAATATTTTCACTGTTGATCTGGCAGAGGAAGTGTAAAAACCTGCAGAACCATGAAGCAATCTCACAGAGCTTCTGTGTAGTCAGGAAGAGTTTTAAATGCCCCTTTCACAGACATTTCCAGGCTTACGACAAACAAATGCAGCATGTGCAGGGCCACAGCGGGATCCACGTACACGGAGGAAGCCTTTGCAAACTTCTGTCCCCAAGGATGCATCACGGCAGACAATGTTAAGCAAATACACAGTGTTTGTATGACAAGCAAAGGGGGGATTTACCTGTCCTGGATGTGCAGCTTCTGAAGCTCCTTAGCCACAGCCCAGGGCAGCATCTCAGGGGGCACCTGGCAGCGCCGTGCCCAGTGCGCTGCCCCGCGCGCGTCGCAGTGCCGGAGCAGCAGCTGCACCAGGTGTTCCTGCAGGCAGCGACTGTCCCCAACTGTGCTCTGCAGGGCCAGGGGGGGAAGGAAGATTGTCAGTGCAACCTCCATCCTGGGAGTTTCTCCCCCTCCCAGGAGGCACCCTCGTTGTAAAAACCTTATTCCTTATATCTAGTTTGAATCTCCCCTATTTTAGTTCAAAACCATCAGCTCTTGTTCTGTTTCAACAAAAGGTCCTGCTAAAAACTCTGTCCCCATCTTTTTTATTGGCCTCCTTCAAGTACTGAGAGGTCTTCTTGGAGCCTTCTCTAGGCTGAGCACCCCCAGCTCTCCCAGCCTGTCTCCAGAGGAGAGGGGCTCCAGACCCTGGAGCATCTTCTTGGGATGGCTTTCTTAGGATAGACATTCCCTGTCCCTCCAGGGCAGACGTTGGTTTGGGGTCCCCTCCACCCTTGGAAGTATTTGCACAGATTGTTGGAATTGCCAGTCATCCATAGGTGGCAGGGAGGGCAGATCAGCAAAGCTTTCCTAAGTGTTGTTCAGAGCCAGGAAAAGGCTGACATCGCCCACCAGTGCTGTGAGATGGGGGCTCAGAGACCCCCCAGCACCAGGCACAGCCGTGGGTGGAACCCAGGCTGGAAGTGGTGTCACCCTGCGTTGGAATTCAGCAAGGTGAAATGTGCTGTGTGAGTCCCACATCCAGCTGGAGTGAACGATGATTGCACAAAGGAGTTCTTCCCTCTGTGTCTGTTCAAGGCCCCTGTGAAGGTGAGAACTGGATCATTGTTTTGGGAAAAACTCTCAGGTGTCACTGTGTTCACACCTGCAAGCAGGGAGGGCACTTTAGGACATTTCCTGCTCCCAGCTGTTCCCTGGAGGAAAGGAAGTACCTTGGCCTACTGCAGAGCCTGGGGGGACCAGCACAAACTCACCCTGCTTGTGGTTTAAACCCAAACCCCAGCTCTGGCCAGATCGTGGCACAGTGCCCACCCAGGCAGGGGTGAGCAGCCACTTGCAAGGGGCAGTGACAGTCCCCATGGTGATAGCTGGGTGCACCAGAGCTCTTCTGCCTCATCCACCTCTGAGAGGTGCAGGTGTAAGGGGAAATACAAACACAGTAACACCGAGGGTCACACCAGCTCCATGGGCTGGGAACTGCTCCTCTTCCTCCCCAGCCAGCCTGCGTCTGCTGCAAACACCCCAGAGCCCCCACAGCCACACAGCAACTTCTCCTCTCTGACCTACCCTGAACCTGCCCTTGATGTTAATATTGTCAAGAAAACTGCTAAAAAAAGCTGAAACCCTACATGGTGGCCCAGGACCTGTAGCTCTAGGACTGGCCCTACAAACAAGAATTCCAGAGGAGTGAAACGCTCAGATCTGCACTGAAGTCCATCCCCACCCTGCCCACGCTGCTGCCATCTGCCCTGTGCCGCCCACCTGCACTGCCCAAGGGCCCGAGCCCGCTCCCAGGGACGGCAGCACCTTGCTCCCCCAGCGTGTAGGAACAGCTCCCAGCTGGGTGGGAGGCTGTGGCCATGGGGCCTCATTCCTCACATTCCTTCAGTAACTATAAGGTGAGAATTTGTCTTCAAAGCAGTCACAGAGATCAGGAAACAAATCTGTTGATGGCCCCAAGGTAAAAAGGAAGGGAAACAGAAAGCCAAGGAGAAAATAGAATGACCCCCGCCCAGAGGTGCAGGAGGGGGCAGAGAATCAGAACAGCTCAGAGGGATCTGGCACCCCAGGTAGAAGCAGCCTGCTCACAAAAACTGCTGCCTCAGCACTCTGTCTGCACCCTGGAGACTCTGCCAAATGCCAAACCACAGCTCTTCTCATGGATATGTGGAGGAACAGTTTTACTGCTGTTCCCAAGGGGCTGGGGGCACAGCAGGAGCCAGGGGGAGCAGACAGGGGTCCAGCAGCTCCCCAGGGGATCCCTTCCCACAGGGAAGGGGCAGGGCAGGAAAAGGACAGGACACATTCTCCTGCTCATGCTTCTTGCCCTCTACATTTCCCCTGGCCATGCCAGTCCTGACCTTTGTGCCTCTCTCTCCTCTCTGCCTTCTGTGACTGAGCTCAGCCAAGTTCTTCGCTGAACACGTGAAGAGGGGCTGAGTTAAACCCTCCTGCACATCTGCCAAGCCTCTGCTCAGAGTCCTTCCCAAAAAGAACATATTTTCTTACTAACATTGCAGAGCAATTCCCTCTTCTTGCTCCCTCTGTGTCCATCCTATTGTCTTCCTGTCTTTTTTTCTAAAACACAAACTCTTTGGTATTGAAGCTCTCTGCAGTTCACCCTGAGTCAATTCTTAATATATCACATTGTGGCAGTTTTATTTCTGGAAATAATGAGGTGCAGATTTTTTTAATATTATTTTAATGATAACAGATTTCTTCTTTCAACCACAAAAAGCAACTCTGTAAAGAAGGTTAATCTCTCCAGAGATATCCCATCTTGCATTCTGAAACAGAAAATAGCTTTGTCTTTTTACTGAAGAAAAGAAAAAGCCCAACATTGCTCTATAGGGGAAAGGCTTCCACCGCAACAGCTCTGTAAGAGGCAAGAATGTGGAAACTTTGGCCCCAGAAGATGTGGGCACAGATGCAGAGCAGTGTTTCACCAGGGATGACATTTCATGTGCTTTGCTGTCAGTAAATGAACACTTCTCAAGAGGAAACTGGCACGGGTGTTCTGATCAACATCAGCGACACCTCCGAGCAGGAAAAGCTTCTATAGAGCATGAGGCTTGTTTACATCCCTCTTGGAATTCTAGACATATCATACATTCTTTAATCCGTAGGAGCACACAGAAACCCCTGACACCAACAATAATCCATGATTAAAGCTCTCCACAGTGACGGCTGCAGATTTCCTACCCGTAAATCCTGTTCTCACCGCCAAGGCTTCACAAAGCTCACACCGACCAGGCAGGGCAAGCTCAGCAATGTCCTGACCTTAACCCATCAACCATTTCTCCATTGGTACCAATAATTTTGGACCCCAATATCTGATATCTCCCTTGGAAATCACCCTATCCAACCCTAGATCAGTTTTATCTGTATGTGTTTAGCTGCATTTCAGTCCCAGCCAATTCTGCCCTTTGCCTCAACATCTTTTCCCAAAAAGGGATGTTATTCACACCACTGACACTGGCTATTTGCAGAGTCAGATTTTAATTTAACTTTTGAATGTCTTGGCCAATTTCCCCTGTTTTCAAGTGCTTCCAGAATCAACAGAAACCCCTCCGGCTAGTGTAGAGAAAATGTCAAGGAGAATATTTTAGAGTCAGCAATTTTAAAAGGGGAAAAAGAAACCTGGACTTGAAAAGGACAAACCCCTGTCAGCAGTGGAGGGTACTGACAGCACTGCTGAATTGCCTGTGGTGTGCCAGGAACAGACACCTGTGCTTAAACATTCCCTGAGCATGCCACTGTGGTACTGTCACTAGCTACTTTATTGCATTTGTGCTCCAGGTTTCTGTTTCAAAGTTTCCATCATTTGTGCAGAATGGGGAGATGCTGCAGTGTCACCATCAGATGTCACTGACGGAAACTCCTTGAAGCATAAAGGTGGAGCTGGGACCCGCAGAGCCAGATTAGACCAGGGCCACAGCCTATTCCCTGAGGGGAGGGGGATCCTGCCTTCTGGAGAACCTACAGAAATCCTGGAATCCCAGAATGGTTTGGGTTGGAAGGGATCTTAAAGCCCACACAGTTCCACCCCCTGCCATGTGCAGGGACTCCTTCCACTATCCCAGGTTCCTCCAAACCCTGTCCAAACTGGCCTGGGACACCTCCAGGGATCCAGGGGCAACCACAGCTTCTCTGGGCACCCTGTACCACAGCCTGCCCACCCTCACAGCAAAGGATTTCACCCTAATGTCTAATCTAACCCTGCCCTCCTTCAGCTTAAGGCCCTTTCCCCTTGTCTTGTCACTGTCTGCCCATGTAAAGTCCCTCTACCTCTTTCCCATTAACCCCATTCAAGTCTCAATAGGCCACAATAAGGTCTCCCTGGAGCTTCTCTTTGGGCTGGACACCCCCAACTCTACCAGCCTGGCTTCAGAGCAAAGGGCTCCAGACCATCTCTGTGGTCTCCTCTGGACTCTCCAACGGGTCAATACCTTTGTGGTGCTGAGGACCCCAGAGCTGGACACCATGCTCCAGGTGGGGTCTCACAAGGGAGGGAAATCCTCTCCCTTGGATAAAAGAGGCCAACTTTCTCTCCACCCTGTTCTGAGCAAGGTTTCCTGTGAAAGCAGCAGTCACTGGGCCATGGCCACCACCCACAGCCAAAGCCTGAGAACACCGTGAGAACACCGTGAGAACACCCTGAGAACACCCTGAGAACATGCTGAGAACACCCTGAGAACATGCTGAGAACACCCTGAGAACACCTTGAGAACATGCTGAGAACACCCTGAGAACACGCTGAGAACACCTAGAGAACACCCTGAGAACACCCTGAGAACACGCTGAGCACACGCTGCTTTCCCATCCCTTGAGCTGCTCCCTGGCTCACAGGCGCTGGGGACTCAGATGCGCTCATTTATGAAGTGCAGAAGAGCAAAGAGGCTCCATTGAGAGCCCGCAGCCCGGCTTTCAGATAGCATCAGTGCGTCCCTGCCAGAGCCACGCTCCCGAGCTGGGAGCCCATTTCCACATCAATGCCGGGGAAGTGGGCTTGATCCTTCCTCACAAAGCTTCGGCATTGCGGCTCCCTGGGGCGTGTTCACACTGCCTCCTCCTGCTTTGTGAATCAGGACACTCGGCTTCCCGGCCTCCCAGTGCCTCTTCCAAAAGGCAATTCAAAGGAGTCTAACTTAGGATATCACTGGCAGGGATCAAGGCAAAGGCAACTTTTAAAGTCAACTTGCCTCTGTACTGGGGCTCCTTACAGGGAGCTGATTGTTCAGGGTAACCTGGAGGAAGCTGCTGGTTTGTGGCGATCAGCTGAACAATGTTGTGTGACAGGATGCATCTGCTCCATGTTCCTGTGTGCCTCACACAACCACGGCCAAGTGGCAGGCAAAAGAGTCACACCACACAGCTACTCTGGTAAAGCTCATCCCCACAGGGGCTTTAGAGGTCCCTTCCAACCCAAGCCATGCTGGGATTTCAGGAGATGGTCACTGGGTTGGAGCACGTGGAGAGGCTGAGGGAGCAGGGCTTGTTCAGCATAGAGAAGGCCTGGCTGGATATAGGGGAATATAATCCCCTCTTCAGTTTTATCAGGGGGACCATAGGCAAGATAGAGTCAGATCCTCCCAGAAATTCCATCCGGGCCAAAAAGTAAAAAAAAAAGGGACAGTGAGAGTGGCTATGCACTGCAACAGGTCCAGAGGGGCAGTGGAACCAGGCAGGGCACAGCAACACCTTGTCCCAAAAAGCTGGGCCTGCTCTGAGGAGGAGGGCAGAGATGAGCTCTCCGAGAAGAGCTAATTTCAAACTGAAATGAGGCTCTGATTGTGTGATTAGCAGTGCCTTACATTCCCCAGGCTCCTCTCCACACAGACGGGTGGCTTCTTGCAGCAACTGCTGCTTTCAAGTCCCAAGCACCTCCCGGGCAAAGAACACCCAAGATCTCATTTACCCAGAATACAGGATGGTCCTGATCATGCTCAACAATACTACACAGAGATCCAAATACATTTCCTGCACTGGGATTCCTTCCAAATTTTTGTCAGGCAGCCCCCGAGGGAAGTAATTCATTTTCAACAGATGAAGTCATCATGTCTCCAAAATCTGCTCTGGCTGCCACAGATGTGAGCAGGTACAGAGCAGAGGGAAAGAACCAATGCAGCTTTCAGAGGCAGACCTGAGGAGAGTATTTTCCAAAAAAAAAATGGGCAAGAGGTTGAGACATTTCCTTCAGCACATTGTTGGACATCCTCCATGGGCCTTCACGCAGCTCACAGAGCCACAGATGAACAGATGAACCTGCTGCTGGGCACAGACACTTCCCTCCACACAGATGAAAGGCTCCAAACAGGATGTTTCACTGAAGTGAATCTGGCAGGATCATCCCCAGATTTCACTTCAGTAGCTTCAGTAGTGGATAGCAGTATTTCTTGACTGGAAGCACAAACCCAAACAGAAATGGAGGACCATGGAATGTCCTGAGCTGGAAGGGACCCACAAGAACCAGAGTCCCACTTCTGGCCCAACAATCCCAGCCTGGGCATCCCTGGCAGCGCTGTCCAAAGGCTCCTGGAGCTCTGGCAGCCTCGGGGCCGTGCCCATTCCCTGGGGAGCCTGGGCAGTGGCAGCACCTCTGGGGGAAGAACCTTGCCCTGAGCTCCAACCAAAAACACCCCAATAGATATTTAACAGGTTTAAGAGGGAAGGTGCAATACTCTACGGGGTCACTGCTCCCATGTGCGAGGAACTGTCTGGCACAGAATCCCTCAGACACTGCAGGACAGGCTTCTTGATAAAGAGAGCACCATGGTACACCTGTGAGATAGCAAAGTTCATCCTGACTCTGGATCCCACTCCCCACAGACTGAAATGCTGTCTTAGAAAATCAGCTCCCCACAGCAAAATTGGCCACTGCTGCTGCACAGAAGGTTTCAGGGAAGGAATCTTGTCCCATTGCTCCTGTCACTGCAGACTTCAGACAGATCCTCAGAGGAAGGCAGCCTGGGGCTGTGCTGGGAGCAGTCAGCTGTGCCACTTGTCCTGTGGGCCACTGATCAATTCCTTGTCTTGTTCAGCAGTGTCAACATAGCCTGACACTGTGGGGACTTTCCCAGATCATAACCTCTTATTTTAACCCACAATTAACTAATTTTCCTCAATTACATCCCACAACTCCAGGTATGCTGATACACAAAATCACAACCCACCTGCAATACTTGTTCTCCCTTCCACTTAGCTGGTATGGGAATGGCACAGGTATAGCTCTGCAATGAGCTGTGGTGTCCGACTAACCCAATTAAAATAACCTTTGTTTGAAGAGAAAAGTAACTATTTGACATTCATAAACCCTCCAAAATACAATTTCATAGCAAATAGACTAAGGCAACTTTACCCTACTTGTTTTTTCAGATATAATTTCTTTTTCCTTCTCTTCTGTGTGAAGTCTATCTTGAGGGTCTCTGTTTCCTCCCAAAATCCCTTTCTCACAACCACTGCAGAGGCACCTTCTGAATTCCAACCTATCCCTGGCCCCAGAGCTGTTGAATATTATTCATCTCAGGGATCAGCAAAGGACCAAGGACTTGGTCTGAATACATAAGCCACAGATTTTTGATTTGCTTCCAGATTTCTCACACCTCAGTCCCACGATGGCAGGCTGGAGATATTTTCTGGGAGCACTCCAGCACTTGGCAAGACTGAAGATGAATGAGGATGGGGAAATTGGCCAAACTCTTTCAGAGCAGAGTAGTGTGTTACTTATCACAGTAGATGCTTTGTCTAAGCCCAATGACACAGTGCATTGAAGACAAACTGGCAACCCTTATCTTCCCAGTGTATTTTGAAGTATCATTTATCTCTCTGCCTTTTGTCATCGTGTCACACACACACACGAAGGAAGTGTCACAGGGCCAATGGCAAATTCTGCTCTCCAGTTTAAGGAGGTGGAGGCTCCCATCGTGTACTGGTGACCTGTCCTGCTGCTGAGCCTCACTGAGCCTGGGCCTCCTGTGACCAAACATTGCTTCTCTGGGCTTTCCAGCCTCAGAAGGTTTTTACAATCCAGGCACTTCCATAAATGTTCTACACAAGTCACCATCCCAGAACTCTACTCTGGTTTGTATCCTGGAGCACAGAAGCTTGCACAAGGAAAATACAGCTCTCTGCTAAGCTCTGCATCTGCCTGAAGGGTGCCTATCCAATCTGAGCATTCCAAATTCCAGCTTAGCAGTAACATGTGACATTGACTTGTGCTACAGGATCTGTCTGCAGGAATTCCACAGTTAGGAATTCCATGTGCTGCCAGAACCAGGCCCACTGTGGGGACAGGGACAGTGTCATGTCCATGTTCCCACAGGGCTGCCAGAGCTGCAGGTGTGTGAAGGAGTGAAACCACTGCCTCTGTGCTTCTGCTGGGACCTGAACTCACAGGGTGACACCCCATGCACTGGCTGGGATGTGCCGAGGTCACTCCAATACCTTCTCCGTTGGTTTGGAGCCCTGGCATTAACCCTAGTGAGCTAAACCAGTGTGCAATTAACCCACCAATAACTCCGGTAAGTGTTCCCATACCCACTCATATACACCATGAGAATCCATAGGCTCCATTTAGGAAAAACTCTCCTCTTTTCTATTTAGGAAAGCCTTCAAAGTAAATAAGCAAAAATCCTGACAAAGGAAATACTTGCTCAGGAGCACAAACCCTTCCCATCATTAGTATATGGAAAAGAGATGCCCATGGGACAAACATGGGCTACCACTGATTTCTGTTTTGCCATGCCCAAACCTCCCTGGTTCAGAGCCAAAGCAATAATCAGTATCTCTGCAAGATCTTTCCCAAAAGCAAAGCTTGGCAGTCAATTTTTCTCTCCTTTAATCTCTTTTGGTACACTTCAGCTCCTGGTGGTTTTTGTTCTGAAGGAGAAATGCTTGAGAGGGTTGACTGAATGAACTCTGAAATTCACACCCTGGCAAATTGGACTGATTTCCTAAATCCATAATTACAACATTCCTCAGAGATATGCATTCTTTTAGAGTGAACAAGGGAAGATTAGTTTCCTGTTTCTTCCTATTTACATGACTTCTCCTTCAAGAGGAACTTTTTTTGTTTCTAAACAATCCTCTGTTTATGTGGATCTCTTCTTGGCAGGGAACTGGGGAACTAATCTTGCCTAAAAGTATAATACAGCCAAACTATCAATTGCTAGCAGCCTGATTATCTGTGTGCAAGGCAGCTGATTTGCACAGGCTTCAGAAGCCAATATCTATCAGTGAGCACTCAGACAGGGACTCATCAATTACAGAGGGTTTAAATAATGTGGGATGGTTCTGGAAAGGCTGGATCATTTTCCTGCTGGCTGGGTAAGAAGGGCAGAGAGGGTCTGTGTGTGTGTGAAGGCTGAACACTGACACTGGGCAAAGGGAGCCCCCACACCTGCACAGCCCCAGGTCACAGCAGCTCCCGTGGGGCGAGGGCATTGCGGGGCTCCTGCCGTGGAGCTGCAGGTAAGAACTGGCTCCCACCTGCAAACAGCACATGCAGAGCCCTGTTCATTGCTTTAGTGCTTATTACTGAATCCATCCTCTCTTTCTGTGCTACCCTGGGAAGCAGGCAAACTCCATGTCCTATCTTCCCCCCTGCCCTTCCCTATTTGGCTGCACAGGGCAATGTCAGGGCTCTTGACAGGGTTCCCTTGGTCCTGGAACAAAAGGAACATGAGGATTTGCCTGTTTGAAGTGAGCCTGTCCTCATTTTTACTCTGTGGAATACAAATAGGAGCTGGGGTTGTTCTGCTGGGAGAAGAGGAGGCTCTGGCCCTGTTGTGGCCCTTTGGTACCTGAAGGGAGCTTATGGAAAAGATAGAGTGACTTTATACAGAGCCAGTGACAGGGTGAGGGGGAACAGTTCTAAACTGACAGAAGGGAGATTGTTATTAGACATTAGGGAGACATTCTTCCCTGTGAGGGAGGTGAGGCCCTGGCACAGGGTGCCCAGAGAAGCTGTGGCTGCCCCTGGATCCCTGAAAGTGCCTAAGGCCAGGCTGGATGGGGCCTGGAGCAATCTGGAGCAACCTGGGGTAGTCCATGGCAAGGGGGTTGGAACAAGATGATTTTTTAAGTCCTTTCCAACTCAAACCAGTCTGGTATTTTACCCTGTACTTGCTGCAGTTTGCAGTCACTAACAGGTATCCTGGACACCACTCCTGATGTGATTTTAAAGACCTGCTATGGTCCACACATTCCTATAAGGTTTTGCATGATCATCATTGCTGTATAGTTTCCTACTCCTAGGATGCTTTTCCCACTTGGCAGAGCTAAACCTCCCCAGCACACCCCAGTGGAGTTGAACAGCTCACTGATGCTCTTAACTCCTTAATCTATCCCTGACCTCTCAACCTACAGCCATAAGCCAATTAGCTCTTCTTTATACCATACCAAATCTCCTTCTGATGAAGCTGTGCTGCCTAGTGAATGCCTGCTAGTGACAGAAATGTAATTACAGTGCTTAGCAACACACTGGCCCTGGCTGGTGGCAGGGAGCTAAGGTCAGAATGCATCTCTAACACACCAAAACAATTTAAAGGAGATTTTTCCTCCCCAGTGTGTTCTCTCCAGTTTCCTCTCTTCACTCTCCAGTACTTAATTCATCTGCACATTAAGGCTATTTGGCCATCAGCTTTAAGACAGAAGTCCTGAGCTTTCCAAGGATCCCTTGTCAATCCCTCCCTGAAGCAGAATCAGCTCTGTCAATGCCTGCTTGGCCCTGTAGATCCACACTTCAGTTAATGGGTAATTTTCTAAAGTTGTAACACATCTTACATCACTCAGAGAAATTTTTGGCTGACTTTTAGAATTATTTTAGACATTTTTGACAATTTTGTAGATCGGACAGCAAATGATGGCAGTTTGTCTTGGCTTCTTTGTACCTCCTGTAATATTACACCAGAATTCATCAGCATCTTTGTGCTTAACCACAATTTATTTATCTAGCAATGGCTGGATTTGTTACAAATAAAACTACTACAATTACAGTAGACACACCAGCCCTCCAGGTCTTACAGAAAATTAACACAGCCTAAGCCATGCAGGAAGTAGTTGGAAGTATTTACATTTAACTGAACACGTCATCCTTTGACAGACTCTTCCTTAGCTGGGGAGGCACAGAACATGCTGCATGTTTGGCTTTTCCCATGTGCTTCTCCCACAGCAGCTGGGGGTTTGTTCAATGCAAAGTTCCCATTTCTTTTAGCTCAGCAGTGCAAACTTCATTAGCACAGGTGTGGTTTTGCCTGCTCTGTCCTGAGAGCGGAATGCAGCTGCAGAACTGAATCACAGCCATGGAATCAGAATATCCTGAGCTGGAAGGGAACCACAAGGATCATCGAGTCCAGCTCCTGGAATTACAGGATACTGCTCCTGAGATGGTCACAGACATGCCTGTTCTCTGCACCAGCCCCTCAGTCATCCTTTTGCTTTCCAGCAACTGGTGTGATTTCAGTTTCCAATCTATATATGACCTCATTGACAAACTGAACTGAACTGAAAAATGGAAGGAGATCGATATTTTGCCTCCCACTTTACTTCCTACTACAAACTCCACTTTTTTCATTGTTTAATATTCCCTTTAAACCATGCTGTGGCTGTGTGCTCTCCCCAGAGACCTCCAACAAGAATAGTGAATCCAATGAAAATGGCACAGGGAAAAAGCAGAGTGAGTATCAAAGCATTGTGACCCCCACTGAGATTCTGCCAGTCCCTGAACAGGGGACAAAATGCAGGGAGAGGAATGGAAGGAGAAATGGAGGTACAAGCAGACATTGGGGGAAGAAAGGCTGCCAGATCTGACCTGAAACAAAGCAATTCCCCCAGTCCTGACTTCCCAAGAAAGACAGCAGACCTTAAACCTGTCACTACTCCAGGTATAAACACCAGCTGTTCTGCAAAGGGGAAAAGGGAAAGAAAAATTACATCTTCTGTTTTCTGCAATGGCAGCTGATAGGGAGCTGCTTAAAGATGTGGAAAGAGAAATGCAATTCTTCTGCAGATGACTGACCTGGCAGACTGCAGGCAAAAGCAGACCAGGAGCAGCTCCTGAATATTCTCACCCCCCCCATACTGGGAGTTGCTGGGCTCCTGCAGCTCCTCAGCTCCCAGGGGCTCAGCACAAGCACCACGTGCAGCACCACTGGTGGGACCATGAACATTTATTTCAGCTGATGATTCTTCCCTGAGACTTCTAAGGCCAGAAAGAACACAACAATCATCCATTGGTTTAATTTCCTCCTAAAGAAGTCCATAAGTACTAGCAGGGGACTCCACATGTTGGCTGGTTAAACTGGTTTGGGTTTCCACCTTCCAGGAAAAGAGCCAGTCTGGGTTTGACGTTTGAGTGATGAAATCCATCCCATCCCTGAATAAATGCATCACTCCAACCAGAGGGAAAGGTGATTTTGTATGCAGCCCTATACTGAGAGATATGTCACTTATTAATCACCTCCAGAGCATTTTTTCCCATCTGCACAGCACACACTGCTTCATTCCCTATGGATATTTAGTTCCTCCCACTGCAGAGATGTTGCTGTACTCAAAACAATTGAAAAGTTCCCCTAAACTCAGGGGTTCCAGGGAAGAACAGTGGATGTGGGTATTTGCAAAGTGGTCTTTTTGACTCCTTGTCCTTATTCAAGACTCCCCAGAGCAGGAATCCTGTCCAGGTGTTCTGGCCACAGAAAAAAACTTTGAAAAAATAAATGGCATTCTGCCCCTTAAAATCCCTTTTAAAATTCCCTCCTTGAGTGTAAGAGCTTTTACATTTTATTCTAGAGGTACCTGTGTTTTAACTGAGGTCAAAATGGTTCTGTACAGAAAGAATCTTGGCATCAGCCACCGCCATTTAGAAATTAATTGGTCAAATAAGTAAGATTACATCAACTCCTTGCTGCAGCATAAGTAATTTACACCTATTAAGTACCAGCAATTGTCAATGTTTTTCCAATGTATTGCACAAAAAGAAGGGCAGATTTCTGAATACTGTCTGTAAGCAGCATAACAACCCTTGAGTTGTAGTGGAATTGGAGTTCTGCATTTCCTAAGAATTACCAGCATCTGATCCCTACTTACCCAGAGAAGGAGCTGGCACAGCACTTGATTTCCATGGTGAGAAGTTTTAAAATAAAGAAGTTATGTCACTGTCCCAGCTGGGGTAGGACAGGGATCAGCTGCAGGCTCTCCCTGGGCAGAACACGGGGAGCAGCTGCCCCCAGGACGCATCTCTGCATCCTCACAAGCCCAGAAGAGACTGAGGAGCTGCAGACAGGGATCTGAGGAAAATGAGGGCACTTTTCTGGGAGGTGCATCCCTGCAGCCCCCTCTCAAACCATACACCAAGGTCAAAGTGGTCCCAGTCAGTGGAGAATCAGAGAATTGTGGAATGATTAAGGCAGAAAATGCCCTCTAAGATCACCAAGTCCAACCATCAACCCAGTACCAACCACATTCACCACTAAGCCATGTCCCTAAGTGCCACATCCACACATTTTTTTGAACAGTTCCAGGAATAGTGACCCCACCACTGCCCTGGGCAACCCATTCCAGTGCTTTACAGCCCTTTCCATGAAAAAAAATTTCTAATATCTAATCTAGATATTCTCTGGTGCATCTTGAGGTTGTTTCCTCTCATCCTGAACAAGAGGCCCCTGCTTCCAATGAGCACCCACAGAACAAGTGACATCTTTCCAAACAGCAGAAACTTTCTGAGCACCAGATTTGGAGGGGTTTTAGATGTTTAATTTTGAGAAGTTAAGGGATAGTTTCCCTGTGCAAACACTAGAACAATTTGGGATGTAGGAGGAAAAATCCCCTTGACTTAAGGTCAATAAAAGTGAAAATCCTATTTCTACCCATTTCCTGCCCTGGACACCTCACAGTGGTTATAACACTCACAGTCCCAAATAAACCAACAGGTTTGAGCCCTGCCCAGTGCTGCTGCCACTCACTGTCCCCACAGGAGCTGCAGTGCTGGGCAGTGTCACCCAATTCTGCTCCACAGGAGGAGTTTTCATCACAGGAAAGGCCAAACAAACACACAGAGATTTCTTGGTATAACTTCTTTGTATGTTTGATACAACATTTTAAACTGATCTGGCACTGCTCAGCCCAGCTGAGTCTAGAAGGGCCCAACTACAAGACCCCCAGAACACTGGTGAGCAAACAGCACTGAGAGTGGGGCAGCAGAACCATCCTACACCCAAGTTCTCTGTCAAATGGGACATTTCAGGTCACCAAAATGCAGGTGTCTGGTGCTGTTTCAGATGTCCTGGTGCTCCAGAAGTGTCCCTCAGCAGGGCCCTTGTCATGTTGCCAACCTCCTGCAAGTGTCTCAGACACAGTCTGACACCTAAACCCTGCCAGAGGTGACACCAGAGTCACTCTCCTACCCTCTCTCCCTATAATTGATATCACAGTTCCATGTGTGTTTATTTTTTGAAAGCCTGGCATGGAAAACCTCCTTCTAAGGGGAAACTCCTTCCATGGAGAAACTCCTCCCATGCTTTTTAGTGATTTTTGTCCTGCAGAATGCCCAGGGGAACATCTGCCCTCCACAGCCCCTCTTGCTGCTGGCCTGCAGCTGCTGGCAGCACCACCCTGAGCACATCTGAGCAGAGGCACAGAGCAGCTGTGCTGGGCTTGCTCTGCCCAGCTCGACCTTCTTCGTGCAGCTGCTGAAGCCAGGACAAACACAAAGTGCAAAACCAGCAGCATAAGGGCACAGAGGAAGCAGACAGGAGCCTCATGCCCTGCCTCTTTCCCCTGCCTATCTACCATCAATATCCTCCACACCTTCCCCTCTGCCTGTGAGGACAGGCACTCCCTGTGTTCCAGCAGCCCTGGATCCCTTAGGAAGGGAATGAAGACCAAGCAGCTGGCACTGGGCATAGAGAGTCTCTTCCCCTCCCTCTGCCCTCCAGGCATCTCCTCTTGGAGCAGCTTTCCTGGCTGACCAGGCCTGCAGCAGCCAGGGGGGATGAGGGCAGCCTTCTTAGGGTATGAGGAGGTTTGGATCCCTCTCCTTCCCCTCCTGCCTCCTCTGCCATCCCTGCCTGGACACTGGCTCAGCCACTGGCAAGCAGAGGGGCAAAACCAGTTTGCTGCAGGGCTGGAAACAGGTTTTATTGGCTCCACAATTAACTCCTGAGTTTCTGCTGTTAATAGGAGCAGTCAGGATCACACCTGGGATTCATCCCATGGAGGAGAAACAGGAAAAATCTGTACCTGCACTGCCCAGGGTGAACAAAAGAAAATCCCAGTCTCAGAATGTCACTGGCCTGCAATGGCAAGTTCTGAGCAAGGACAGTCCCACCTTCAGCAGAGTTTCTGGTATCTCTATAATTCCTGATACCTTTACCTATATAATCACTAGAGATAGTCATGTCAATATAATTTATGCCCTTTTTTTTATGGCTGCAGCAAAGAATTTGAAATAATTTGAAATTGAAAAAAATCCCATTTAGACTTCCAAAGCATCCAAAAATGATGCAATAATTCTGACTGAGAGTTTGCCATTGAGGACTCTTTTGGGAATTTTGGTTCCTATTCCTCCAGGTGACCAGAGGTCAGATTGTGTCTCATTTTCTGCCTCCTGTCCTTAATAGTGCCTGACCAGGCAAAGCTTGGGAGATCCAAACGTTCTGTGTGCCTCAGCTGAACACAGGGATGGGGACACACAGCACAAATGTCAGGGCTCCTCAGCTCCACAAGGAGCCTTGGAAGTTTTTTTGATCAAACATGTCAGGTCACAGGTGAAGCTCTAACCTTTTGTGAAGCTGCTGCTCAGAGCAGCTGTGGCTGCCCCTGCATCCCTGGCAGTGTCCAAGGCCAGGATGGATGGGGCTTGGAGCAGCCTGGGACAGTGGAAGGTGTCCCTGCTATGGCAGGAAGTGGCACTGGATGGACTTTCAGGTCCCTTCCAACCCAAACAAGTCTGGGATCCTGTTTCTATGAAGCTCTGAGTGAACTTTGAGCCATTCCCTCCTGTTAAGCCCAACCTTTCAAAACCAATAAAGTCGTGGGCAATGTTAGTTTTCGCACTGAAAACCAGAACTTCCTCAAAGGTCCTCCCTTTATTCCCTCCTTTCCCTGCCAGCAGCAGCCACCAGCCTGCACAGGTTATTTCAGCTTCCTGCAGATGCACAGGTACAGATTCCCATCACTTTAAAGTGATGCCAGAGACAGGGATCTCTGATAGCACCGACTCAAGGCTGATAACAGGCAAGTTTCAGCACCACTCAGTGATAATTACACAGTTGTGAAAAATACACCAGTTGGCAACAAGCAGGAAATACAGAGTTTGGAATCCTTTGGAAAAAGACAACCCTCTGCCCCAGTGCAGCATGCAGCTCTGTGCTCTCAGGGCTTACCAGGCACCACACATGCACTTCCCAGAGATATCCTGAGCCTCCTGTCTCCAGAGTGAGATCCCACACTGCAGCATCAGCAGAGAGCCCTTCTCTGCACACACCAAAGCACATCCCAACGTGACAGTCATGGAATCATGGAATCTCCTGAGTGGGAGAGACCCACAAGGATCACAGTGTCCAGCCCCTGGAGCTGCATGGAAGAACCCAACAGTCTTCTTGCTTTGCTGGTGTGTGCAAATCATGCTTGAGCCCTCAGATCATCAGCCTGGCCTGTTACCACTCAGACCCATGCTGACCCTTCAGATGGATTTTCAGAAATCCCTAATGGCTGCAGAATTCAACCTGAGAGGAGTCACAGAATGGGAGCAAATGGGGCTGCACCATGGGGCTGCAATTCCATAGGGAAATCATGGATACACAAATAACCAATACTGGTTTATCACTATGGAATTTCATGCTGTTTCATTGTCACATTTGTATTTATTGTAGGATTAAGCCAAACCATAATTGCCTGAACTCTCTTGTTTATATACCAAGAAAAATCCACCCTGCTCCCTTCTCCTTGTGCTGTTAAAATTACATGTGTCCTGCAGCACAAGACAGAGAGGTCACAACATCAATCACCTGTTGAAAATGGTCAGAGCATGCACAGGAATCTAACATTTATCCCAGTTTCCTCACACACCTTGCTAGCTGCTGAGGAACAGCCTCTTTTCCCCCTTCCCTGTCATTAAGCAATGTAAATACTTGTAGTGTTCACTTACAAGTAAGTGCAGGAAGGTAAAAGAAGGTACTTGATAATCTTATCTAAATCACAGAATCACGGAGCCATGGAATATCCTAAGCTGGGAGTGTCCCATAAGGATCACTGAGCCCAACTCCTTGCCCTGCACAGACACCCCAACAGTCCCACCCTGTGCATCCCTGAGAGCATTGTTCAAACATTCTAGTTTGGCTTCAACCAAACAAAAGCATTTTCAAAGACATAAAAGAATTAAAATACAAGTGTTCTCCCTTGCCCTTTTCCCTGCATTGAAAATTTTGCTTCCAAAGTGTTGAGAAAGTGCAGAACTGTGATAGCAGGGCTACAACATCCAGAGCTGGATATGCTAAAACATATTAAAATAACCTCCAAGTAAACAACCCTGCAAAAGAAGGGAGAGGGAAATCCACACTCACCTGAATGTGGTCTCCCCAGTTCTCCTCAGTCATGGTTTTCTGAAAAGACAGAATCACTGCTGAGCCATCTGAGGAAAGGGAGGATGTTCCATACAGCAAACTAGAAATGAACACCTCATTGTCCCCACTGGCATCACC
Source organism: Aegithalos caudatus (assembly GCA_013389925.1). Lineage (NCBI taxonomy): Eukaryota > Metazoa > Chordata > Aves > Passeriformes > Aegithalidae > Aegithalos > Aegithalos caudatus. The sequence continues at coordinate 2,892 of WEIU01001164.1, read as the reverse complement.
TGTGACCAAGGAATGCACCCTGGGAGACACAGGACACCTCAGCTCCTCAGTGTCTCCAGCTGGGGCATGGCAGGACACAGAACACAGCTTGGATGGGGGAATTCAGGGAAGTCTCACTCCACAGCACATGAAGCATAAAAATTCCTGTGCAGTTTGTCCCCAGACTGTTCATCTCTCCAGCCAGCCATGGGGGAGCCCCATGAGGGCTCCAGCCAAGGGAGGGATTTGGGGGTCAGCTGCAAGCCTGAGCCTTCAGAATATAAAAATGTAATTTTTCTCAACAGTCAAATCATGAAAAATCCTCTGGAATCATGAGGTCTGGAAAAGGAAACTGATAAGTTAATATTCCCATTCTAATGCAGTTCAGAGCCAAACTCAGGAGGGGACCTGCCCTCCACTCTGCTAAGAACTGAATGAGACCCACCATGAGTCTCACCCCAGACTGGCAGAGGAAACAGGGAGTGTCAGTGTCACTTCTATGGACAGGTACAAGAGCAAACAGGGAGCAAGAGCCTCAAAGAAAACAGCTTTGAGATATCCAAGCATGTAATTTAAATATTAGTGAGATAAAGGAGCCATTTAACCAGAGCTCAGACACAGCTGAGCATGGTAAACAGAGAGCACCAAAGAGCTCTCAGAAGAAGGGACTGTGTCCAGAAACAGCTGCCAAGATACCTTAATGGAAGTAACTGGCCAGCTTGGATACTTTAAATCAAGCAAATTCTCCAAAACAAAGGAAGTGGGAGGCCAGAGAGAGCAGAACAGCAGATCACGAATCCATTCCCTCTGCTAAACAAATACACCTGGAGAAATGTTCTCTGCTCTCTCTGTGGATGACCACACTCCCTACAGTGATGTCATCCAACATTAAAGCTCTGAGATGCAGGGGGCTGAAGTGCTCCATCCTCCCCAGCTCCTCTGGCAGGCAGCAAAGACAGATCAGAGCCTTCCCTGATGGATTGGGAGGGCTTCGGAGCAGAACTTGAAAAAAAACCCTAGATCATAAACTATTGATACACTTTGATTATCTCAATCCAGTTATTAAAAATGTAAATGTAACAAAAATCCTCATCCCACCCACACAACACAGCACATACCTCAACAAATCGCTTGTAAAAGAGGTAATTCAGGGTTTTCAAGTGCCGCTGATTTATGACATTAGGGCAGAGAGCTGAAAAAGGGAAAAAGACATTTAAGTACATAGCATTTCCTGGAAGTTTTACTGTCTAGACATTACACTTTTCCTTCCCCAGTATCAGACTGGGTTTATGGAAGGCAGGATGCCCTCACACTTGGTACAATGAGGGACAGACTCACACATTGTCAGCTTATCTCAACTATAAACTGTTATTTACACTTTCATCCGTGATTAACAATGCTAATTCTCGGGTCTGATATCTCTGCTTCCACCACCCCTGAGCGATAAGATCCACTCCCTGGTTCAATATGCTCCACAGTCAATGACTTCACACTTTTAATTAGGCAGCATCCTCACACGGGCACGCCTCAGTCTCTAAAGGCTGCATTCTTTCGGGTTTAATTGGACCTGTGTTGTTAATTCATTGAAGCAGTTGTGAACAGCTCACTCAGGATGTAAACTTGTGGCTGAATTTTATCCGATAAAACACAGATCCATGAAAGAGGCTCCAGTCCATACAAAGAGGGTGGGGAATACCGTTTTGCTGAGCTAGCAAGCCACAGTTGTTGTTATTATTTTTATTGCTGTCACCTTCATTAGATATGGCTCATTACAACTGCAAAACCCAAGATCTTCACACAGCACCTTGTTTTGAAATCCAGTGCAGGGAGAGATAAAGGCTGGAGATAAAAGACACGAGGTGGCATTAGCATAGGTATCTGTCAGTTCCTGCTGGATGCTGGGCTGCCTGCACAGGGAAAGGCTTCAACAAAGCCTTCCTTGGGCTTCCAGGTGGGGCTAAACCACCTCGCTGAGAGCCAGAGGGAGCAGGGCCAGCAGTCAGGAACCCTCAGGAAATTCTCTGTGGCCTCCCTTGAATCAGCATCCACAGGGACAAAGTGATCCCTCATCCCTTTGTGTGCCCACACAGGGCATGCCCAAGGACTGAACCCCAGGAGAACAGAGGGATCTCTGCACACCAGAACCTGGGATCAGAGGGGTGTGGATTGATGCCCCACTGCTTACAGCAGCTCCTCAGAATGTCACCCTTTCCATCTCAAACTGAGCTGTTATTTGGAAGTTAATCTTCCACAGTGTGACAACAAATCCTTCCCCTCAAAGCATCTGAGGAAATTACTGCAATTATCACGCAGGATATTGCACCAGTAAATATGGGGATCTTTCCTCTGGATATTGTCACAATAATTGGAGGAAAAATTGGAGGAAAAATCATCAGCTCCTGGAAAGGAACATTCTCTAAAGAATATAAGAGCAATGTAAAAATTAGTAACACCACCATCTAACTTAATGTTTTCAAAGCTCTTCAGAAAGAAGCATGGCAGGTTTCCAGGCCACCCAAAAGATCCACTGAACATCTTTTTCTTTGAGCTTCTAAAGGAAATACCCAAAGCACAGGCTGTGGCAGAACTGGTGGAGTTGAATGCTAGGCTTCTGTGTGGAAAAGACAGGAACATGCATGGACTGGAAACTTTGAAGGCCCTGGTGACATATTATAGTCTGATGGAGCAAAGGAATTCAGTTTGAACCAGGATTTCTATATTTTATTACAAAAAAAAACCAGAGAAGAATGTATCAGAAATATACAGAGAGGTTGGACAGAGAACAGACCAAGAGCAGCCCTGAGAGAGGGACCTGGGGGTGCTGGGGGTGAGAGCTGGAGCTGCCCCAGCCCTGGGCCTAGCTCCTGTTGGAATGTGTCCATGTGAGGCAACAGAGCTGCTCCAAGGGCTGGA
>WEIU01001162.1:246172-270969 GCA_013389925.1 Aegithalos caudatus | reverse complement strand
TTCCCCCTTCCCCCTTCCCCACACCTGCCTCAAACATCCACCAACCCAACCAACCTCAGTGCCTTTCTCCTGGCAGTGGTCAGAATTATCTGGTTTCTATTCTCACTAAATTAGGTTTTAAATACATAACAAAATTGTTTACAGATCACCTATCCATCAACTCATTTCTTGTAAGATTATCTGGAGAGATTTTTTCAAGGGCCTCCTGGATCTAAATAACCTCTCTCTGAATCTTTAAAGAGATGAGTAATTTCTGTATGATGTGCTGCAATAATATTTAGAAACCTCCATCTATAGAAACACCCAGATGGGAAAGTTTGGTAGATCAGAGTGTATCTGGGGAAGCTGGGAAGCTTGTATATGGAGAGAGAGGGAAAGCAGGACATTGGCTAGTGACTGGTCTGTGCAAGCACCCTGTGTATGAAAGCATCCAGAAGTGCAAAGAGCCTTTTCCCCTGTCACCCACATTTTCTAAAGCCTTCTGAGAGTTTCTAAAATCTTCTAATTTTCTGAGGTTCTTTTTGTATGTTTATAGGTTGAAGTGGAGTCCTTTCAAGGACTCTGTAGGAAAACAATCTATGTTTACATTCTTTTCTCAAGGAGACACATTTGATGGACTTTTGTCTCCACCAGTGTGGATGGAGAGGTGGTAACTTCTCCATCCAATCCAGGGGTAATCCCTGGAAAACTATAAAACCTAAGTGGCAAATAAACTTTCTCTCTTTTTCCTGCCTTCGAGCTCACTGAGTTCTGTGCCTTCATTTCTGTGTCTTATCGTGACATTCCCCCTTCCTTTTTAAAAAGGCCATTGTCTGATAGCCTTTGAAGGAATTGCTAGGAGTGATGGTGAGATGGCATGGAAAGCATAGTGAGAGAAGGATGCATAAAGAGACTTTTTTCATTCTCGGAATGCCTGTGGAACACAACTCTCCTCTTCATGCTTGCAATGGTTCTCACAGCCCTGAGAGCTCTTCCACCTTCCAGATTAACTGCAGAACTATGCAACCCAAAGACAACAAGCAGTAAATGGAATAGACACATAGGCAGAGGAGACAGGAAAATGGGATTCTTTCTGGCATAAGGAATACTGCACACATCCCAAATAAATCTCCTGACAAGGAAATTTACTGCTCAGAAATTCATTACCAGAAAATTAGACTTTTTTTTCTTAATTCACCAAAGCTCAAGCCTTTGAAACTGTGGAATAAATGCAGGTCAGTAAAGTTTTAGCTCCAGGTGTCACCTGGGACTGGGAGCTCCCAGCAGTTTCCACTGAGTGTGTCTGTCTCCTTTGGGCTGCTACTGCTGAGATTTTTGAACAGCTGAGCTTGTACTAGAAAGAGATGTGGGAAATCTCCAATCTTCTCCCTCACACCCTCCTGTGCTTTGTGCCAAAGGACAGAGGTCTTTGTGTGAACACAGGGACACATCTCTTGTATCTCCTGAACATGGGATACATCTGCTGTGTCTTCTGCCAGCAACCTTCTCTGAACAATGGCAGCTGTGACAAAAGCCAACCTCAGTGCCACTGTCTGTCAGCACACACCTGGGGTTTACAGAGACATAGGTTTCAGAAGGAATCCCAGAAACTAGGGCAAGTTTGGAAAAGGTACCAGGATTGTGATATTTTCATGGAGTAGCCAAAGGAAGGGTATGTTTGGAGCAGCAACTTCTTCTAGTTAATGCAAGAAGCAGAGTGATGTAGCCTGGTCCCTGTGTGTACCTGGAAGCACAGAATGCACCAGTAGATGCTGCAGCCTGAAGGAAAATATCGGTGGAGATGTTATTAATGCTCTCTGAGAGGCAGGGACCCTGCATTGCTGTCAGCATGGCCAAACTGTCCTCTGAGGAAATTCCTGCTGCAACCTTAGGTCATACTTGAAGAAACCACCTGTGGCCACTTAAGTAGGCAAGGATGGATGTGTTTAGGGGAGGATCAGTGACTCCCTGTTTAAAAGTGAGAGATTTTTGGCTCTGTAACATCATACTCCCTCTCATTTGAGGTAGCCCCAACACTGAGGCATGACATTGACTCTGACCTTTCCAACAAGAGTAATGACTCCTTATGCCACCTTGCAAATCCAGCTCCTAAAGCAATTACACACGAGGAGTGGTGTGCTCAGGAGTGTGTTTGAAAAGAAAACGAGATTAAACTTTCCATCCAAGAAGAGTGCCAGTATATCAATATCCAAATCAAATAACATAAAGTTTCCTTTGTCTGCCAGCTAGGAGTAAGAATGCATTATACCTCTAATATGATTTTTGCAGTGTCTGTAATATCATGGGTTTTAAATTAAAATAAATATAACTGCATACTTTTGAAGAACTGGTCAGGCTGAAAAGTTCTAGCCTTACTGGTGTAGCACATGAAAATAAATATGTATTTATCTAGGCTGACTGGATTTATGCATAACTCATGTGCAGATTGGGTGGTGGGAAGACAATAGCAGGATGAAATACTTGGGCTACTCCTGGGTGTGCCTGATAAAAGACAGTAATAGGAAAATTACTTGAATGTAGCCTGGATGACAGCACTATAATTCTGCTAATTAATTAGTTCAAGATCTATTGGTCTTATTGTCATTTAGTCAATTCTGCCCCATATGATTTTTTCTTCTTTGAGATATTTGAGTGTCCATGGTATTCCAGTTCCAGCAGACTGGCACCACAAAATTACTTAATTTTTATAATGACAAAAATCCATTCACTTGTCTATCTTTCTTCAGTATGTTTTATTTGGATTTCTTTTTGGTTGTTTTGAAGTCCTTTCTGTTCTTTTGTTTTTATTCCCTCTAACCAAACTTTACCTGATAAAATATTTAATCCTCTGTCAGTCTTGACTCACTGACCAACGATAGCAAATTATGTACAAATCTCAGCAGAATACACCTGCCCTGATTTGAAACTCTTGACAAAACAGCAGCCCCTGGACTTTTATCTTACCACAGCTTGTGATCCTAAAACAATTCTGCAAAGGGGAAAATTCCAAGAAGCATCTTCTGAAAAACTATACTTACTAAAAAGTATTGCCTTCTGACTTTTTGATGATGATCACACATCTGTCTCTGAAGGACTAATTCTGGTACACCTTTTTTATGCACCCTTTCTCAGGAGAATTCCAAAATACCATTTGTTATATTTCAAAAGCTCAGATTCCTATAGGACTGAGCATTGGAAAGAGACAAAATCAGCTCTGAGTAAATTTTACAACCTGTTGTTGCTCTGGGGCTACAAAAGTAGAATTAGCAGGGGATTCTGATTATCAGCCATGACAAACCCTGAAAGCTCCTAACTCTGGTGCCCAGTTGTTAATTTAAAAGTCACACAAGTCATTGCAGGCTCCTCTGGAAGGCATTCACTGTAGTACAAGTGCTTACCTCCAGTGGGGGTTGGTATAACTCAACAAGTCACAGTTTTCCTCTTACTGAAAGACGGATTTCTCAAAAAACAGTAGGCTTGATGCAAAAATTTTCTGCAGTGTACAGCAAGTTTTTTTTAAAATTGAATGATATTCCCAATTTCCATGGGCTCCATTGTAACCAAAACAAAATGCATACACTGGAGGCACCTAAAAGTTAGAAAGGATAAATCTCACGTGAGTTTATATGATGTTTATTTGTGATGATGTGATACATCAGCACACGGGATGCTACTGGCTGAATTTGATAATGGAGAAGCTTAGAGTTTTGGTTCTTGAGTTTTTATGATTTATCCAATTTTTTTGGACCAAATTGGCATCTCTCATATGTGCCATGGACCTGAAGGATTACACAGCCATCTTAAAATTAAAGATGTTTCTGTGTTTTAAGATGCCTCTGCACTTCAGTTTCTACATCTAAGATCTGCTATTGACTATTGTCCCCAGGTAGTAACTTCTGGGAGTACCAGAGATGACAAGAAAACTCCCTCTTCAGAAAGATGCCCATTGCAGATAAAAGATGAATTTTCACAGATGCTGAGTACACTGAGTTTGGTGCTTTAGATTTAACTAGAAATAAAGTTAATAGGATAAATGTTGTCACAGGATCAAGTATTCTCACTTTGAAATCCAGCCTGCCTACAGATTAACATTTGTTTTCTTTAAATATCACATCTGTGAACCTGCAACCCACAATAACAGCCTCCTCTATTACCATTAATTATTGAGAATGTAAGTGTTTAATTACTAGTACTACCTAAGTAACCCTGGAGTGAAATCATAGGATAAAAATAATCTCCCTGCTGAAATCACACCAGGAGTCTGTCTGTGTTTTGTGCAGGTGATTCCAGCCTTTGCTCGGCCTGCGTTCATGAAAACAATGTTTACAGCAGAATATTTCAGATTTTGTACAGAAATGAAGAAATCATTCTAAATGAGTCCATGAACTTCAGAGTGCACCTGCTTCTGGATGGTGAAAGGGTGAGTTGTTTTGGGATGCACATAGAAGCCATCAGGGCTGGGATTCCCCTTACTTAACTTTAGGTGTGCATTGCACTGGTTGTCTCCATTTCAGAAGTTGTGAAGAAGTTGTGAAGTCCATGTGCTGCCAGAGGTCTCATGAATGCAGCTGGTGGAGGGAAAGGCACAGTTTATCTGACCAGTACACCAACAGCTGCATTAGGAGATTGATTGTCCTCTGCCCATCAATACCTGTAATTTATTTGTTTGTAGGTGCTGCCACTATAAAACTGCATGAGGTCAGGTAGACTCTCTGCATTGTGCCTGTTTATGAGGAGCAGGCTACACCTTGGCTGTCCAGTGGAATAAGATGTTGACATACACTGGTAAATCAGAATGTCAGAAACTCAAGTGTCTCAACCATAATTTGTCATTTGTGCACTGGATCATTCACTTAACACAGATGTGCTGATCCGCACTACATGAGAAAACTGTGAGTCTGCTGCTTCTTCCTAGGACCTGCTACACTGCCATCCTTATTATTACTCTCTTTTCCTCCTCTCTCATGTCACTGAAATTTTCTACAGCTAACCAGCCCCTTTCCATCTTTCGGAGGTCTCCTGGCCTTTGTCCTTGGTGTTCCTGGGAAAGCTGCTGGAGCTTTCCCTTCCTTATTGTCCATGAAAAACCCTTTTGCTTTCTATGGTACCTCAGCAATAACATGTCCATCCCAAGACCCTTCTCCCCTTTTTCCATCTACTCCTTCAGCCACCAGGAGCACTCACACAAGGTAAGAACATGATCTGAAACACCCAGCTTGTAGAGCACCTTTGGTTTTATCTTACTGATTTGAAGCCAAAGTCTTCCAGCAGCAATTCCTGTTTCCAGGAGCCACAAGGGTGGAGCAATATTCATTCATGGAGAGCACTGTTTTACTGAAATCTTAAATAGGCAGGGGAGAGAGTGTCACAGCAGAATGGCATTCAGGCATGTCCAGTGTGCCATCACTGTGCTTTGCCAGCCCAAGGACTACACCAAAGTGTATGACATTGGTACTTGTTCTCAGTGGTGACAAGAGACATGACAACAGCATCTTTGCCAAGTCAGCTTGCCATCAGAAAGGGCACTCTGGGTTACACAGCCAGTGTGAATCCTGTGCTGTGTGTTTAACTCAGGGCCAGAGACACTCACCTACCCTTTGTGGAACTTTCTATTTGATCATGATGAGATTCAAAATTTCTTTTTTGTCCTATTTCAAAGGATATATCTATCTATATCTATCTAAATATATATATATATATATGTGTATGTTAAATAGAGATCTAAATTACAACAGCTTGAGAATCCAATTTAAGCTTAACATGCTTCCTTTTCTCTCCCACTTTCCTTTTGCTGTTTTGGTTTGATTTCCTTTTTTTATGATGGTGTCGTCAATTTATTCCTCCCTAGAATTGTTGGTTTGTGCTTATGTGAAAAATTACTAAACGCAAGCCTATCAATATTTGTAAGGAAAATGTCCCAGCATGCTTTATCCAATATTAATTTTATCCTTCCTCTGTGGAATACCTCTGACTAAATATCCTTCCCCTCAAATTACAGCAGTTTCTGCTGTGTTGAGCAGGGATGATTTCTGATGATTTTAGCATTATTATTCAGGAAAGTTGTCCACCTCATGAAGTGGAAAATAAAAAATACCCCACAAGATGCCTCAGAGCTAAAACTCATTGTGACTCTTGATGTGCTGTGTGCAGCACCACTTGGCTTTCCATAGGAGAATCCTTGGGAAGAGGACAGCTTCCCTATTCTGTATTTACAGACTGGATTTGCACAGAGAAACTCAATTTTTCTATGTGGTGAAATAACTTTGGGTTTTCATGGATACAGAATAAGAGAATAAACAGGTCAGTTGTTCCACATGAGTTGCTGAAGGCACTCCAAAGAATCAAATACAAAAAAAATAAAGATCTGTAAAAATTTTTGTGTATTGTGCAGATTAGCACAATTCACTTCTGTTTAATGCTCCTGGGCTTCTTTTTTCTGCTTTGATGTCTTGTCCTCCAGAGCTTTTCAAATTTAATATAAATGTGAGAGAGACCAAAGTGTGCCACTACTTCATCCACAACTACTCAGAGACAGTTTTGAATCTTTGTCACATAAACTCCTATGCTGGATGAAATCCTTGCAATGTGGTGCTGGCAAGTCAGCTAGAGATTTTTAAAGTGTTTTAAATATCATCTGTGTTCATAACTCTTAATTTATTTAGCACACAACAGATGTGAATCCTTTTTTGTGCCATGGTGATTTTTCTTGGGTGAGGGTTCTGTTCACTGTTTTTTTTTTCCTGTGGATGGAAGTTATGATAAATAGACAAAGGAGTTAGTCTGGGTAATGGAAATATTGAGTTTATACACTCCAGTTTCTGCTGTCAGAGCTGGAATTATCCAATATTATATTAAGGGAGCATTGTTCCTCCTGGTGCTCAGGTAGTTTTGCTGATGAGATGCTTTGATGAGATAGACTCAGACAAAAAAAAAACAAAAACCAAAAAAGAAAACAACCCAAAAAACCCCACCAAAACCGAAAAAAACCCAAAAGCCAATGAAAAAAACCTGAAAAAACCCAAACAAAAACACACACACACACAAAAAAAAAAATCCAGTGTGAATGTCTAAATTAGATTATTTGCTATTTTTTTTTAATTCTTCTCCTCCTCTTTCAGGATAATCCTTAAATATATATATAATATAATTTTTTTTTTTTTTTTTTTTTTTTTTTTTTTTTTTTTTTTTTTTNTTTTTTCTGGTATTAAATGGAAAGAAGCACTAATACTTGTCTAGAAGTGGCACCAGGCATGCCTTTCACCATATAAATGGTGATTTAAAAGTCTTTGACTTATTTGATGTCTTTTTCTATATTGTCCCAGCATATAGCATTTTTTGAATTCAAAGGAAACAACATTGCATGGCTGGAGCAGAATTTATTGCTGCAAAAAACTATAATTTATTTTCATAAGCTTTTGCTTTCTTTCTTATTAGAGAAGAAGCCTTGCCTCTTTCATCATGCAGTAGAACAGAAAACTTGTATGGCTTCTCCCTTGCTGGGCCCATTCAGGGAAAATTTAGTAGCAGGGAGACAACAGAGTGAGGCAAACTGGAATATGACAGTATATTTGATTTTGTATTTCCCAGAGAAATTTAATTGATCTGTGGCATCCAGATCATTCTGTTTGACACTCTGGCTAAGTGGTTAAATATTAGGGAGGGACAAAGGAAAACATTACCTCTGTAGTGAGAACTGTGATCAGTTTTAAGTGGGGTTTTGCACAATTATAATCAGCCTGGTTTCAATAGAGTTTTGGGATTAAAAATATCTAATTTATGCAGCTTACTGCATGACCACATGCAGTGAAGGGTATCTCTTGGTCCCTCAGGCATCAGCTCACTGCCTCAAGGTGTTTGGGGAGTGTCACCAGCTACTGAACTTGTTTTGAGCACAGACTCAAATCTCAGTGCCTGTTGCAGGTGCTCAGCAGTGTTGGGCTTACACCCAAAATTTCATCCCCTTTATTTGGAGGAGGAGGTTTGCTTTGTCTGAAGCACTATGCTGAATTCCTAGTTTAAATTCAGAATGTAGATTCAGTAATAATTACTTTTTTTTGCTACTGCCAGCAACTGTGATTTTTAGTGACAGAGATGAATTAAAAAGGAAAATTTTTTTTTTTTTTTTTAATGAAAGGCATTCTTCCAGGTGTTTTGAGACAATCACAGAAGAGAAAGCACATTTTAAGTATATAGAAGTGGGAATTTTCTCTTCACATCTCTATGCCTGTGGCCATGCTAGAAGAAATACCATATTACTTCAGAAGGGATTAAATTTAACATCTTTCAAAATTTTTTTCAAAGCACAATCAATCCTTGACTCTCAATTTTCCTACTTCAACAGGAAAAGATTGTACATTGTCAATACAGTTTCACCTTTGGAAAACCTGGCTAAATGTGGTTTATGTTATTTATTTTATGAATCCTACCTGTCAGAGCGGGGTAGACGCCTCTGATGTTGCCTTCGGTGCATTTTTAGTGTAGTCTGTGCTCTGTTGTTAAGAAGATGATGATCAGTTTTTGAAAGCAGATTTCATCTTGCCTGTTTTAAGCCATCTAAAATGCAAATGTGTCTAGAGCAAGATAATTCTCTAAGCTCTATCTATTGTCAATGGCACAAGCAAAAATTAATTGTTGTTCTCCAGTGGGTACCTCAGGATGGAGCAGGTCATTCACTGCCTCTCCTTGTTGCTTTCCACCGACAGAAGACAGAACCCATACATCACCCCTCACCTTCTTGTGGCAAAACATTGGGTAAAAATAAATTCTATTTATAATACCACACCTCCAGTGAATAAATTCAATTTTCCACATTTATTTCTGTGTACCTCCTGCTGTATTCTATTGTGCTATAAAGGATGTTTACATTCACAGAAAAAAGACTATTTTGGTTATAAAATGTGTAAATTTTTTTGTGTTCATATTGCCATTTAGGTTGTTAGAAAATATATTTTTTATTCTATTAAACCTATTTTTCTTGGGGAAGAATTGACATTTCAAATGAGTGAATAAGAAAATGCTGGACAGCTTAATCCTCTTCTATTCTAATTTATTTATTTCCATTGATTACAGTTATTTTAACTGTGCCAAGCTGGGATGTGTTATCCAGTTTAGTTCTTTCCCAGTGAAAGTAATGAACTACTACCTCTAGCACTGTCTCCAAAAATCCAATCAAACGATTTTATTGAGAATAAAAGAAGGATAATTTTACTTGTGGGACCTGTGAGATGAGTTAGATTGGAGGTACCAGCGAGTCACACATGATTTCTTCAGTGGTTTTGGTCAGCAGAATCCTGCCACATGTAGACACACTCAGCCATGCAACAAGTGAAACTTCTGTTTTAGTTTTAAAAACAACCAAGTTGTTTTTGAGTTTTGGAAAGAAAATGGTCAACAAGAGAATCAATGACAAACTACCTATCTGCTAAGGGCCTGAAAGAATGACTGTGGGGCAGGAAAGCCTTAGTTTGCTGAGACATAAACTCAAAGATCAATTATTTCCAGATTTTTTTGAGAAATTTCCAGAATTATTTGAGCTATTTCTGAATGTTTTAAGCTGTAAACTTTCAAATTTCTATTAGTTACAGGTAGGTAACCACATGGATTTGTGGCTGTTTCTCATCCAGGAAAACCCAGTCCTTGCTTTCTTTCAGCTGATAAGATAACCCAAAGAAAGGCTCACTCAGTGAGGGAGAGCATCCTCAGAAATGCTCCTCTGGCACTTGCTGTGCAAGAGCAAGGATCCAACAAATGCAGGGCTTGATGCTCTCTGGCTCCTCTTGTCTGGAGTGATTTTTTTGACATGCCATGGCACCCGGGGGCAGATAACACCTCTGACTGCTCTGGTTCCCTCTGACTCCCTCAGCAATTACCTCGACTCACTGTCACATTTGCTTCTTTCTGTCTCTGCGCTGTCACTGTGCTGTTGCTGTCTGGTTTTGTCTTTGCTCTTATCAGACAAACCCACCCACCTTTGCCTTCTGTGCTGTAGGTGCCAACTTACAAAGGTAATCTTGTCTTTCTTTTTGCAGGTGGAAGATGCATTGAACGAGGCAGATTTTCAGCTCAAGCTGGACCTGCACTTTACTGATAGTGAACAACAGTAAGTGCTGGTTTAAAGCTCAGTTGGTAATGTGGGAGTCTGTTCAATTGGAAAATTGCTTTGATGAAATGAGTCCTTTTTTAAAAAGGAGAGCCTTGATAAGGCTTCCATTTGCCTTAGTGTTGAAGTTTTCCTGTTTCCTCTCTCTGTATTTGAAGTGTCTATCTCATATTCCTGCTCAATGGAAGAACTTTTTTTTCTCCTTGAAGTGTAGGTTTCTCAAAGGTTTCAAGTGTTGCTCTATCTCAGCTGCTGTTAAAGGGAATCTCATCATTGACCTCCATGTGGTCAGGGTCTGTGTCTCAGGAATGCACTTCTCTCAGGAGGTAATGAAGTATTTTCTGGCTGAAGACAGGAGTTATGAAAATGCTAAGCACTTTTCTTCTATTAAAACATAGCCTCTGCATTTTAGGAGGAAGTAGTTTTCCTACTGAATTTTACTTCCTCTAGCTGAATTTGATTCTATAATGTTAGGTGAAGTGGGAGTAACATCACTTCTTGAGACATAGCGGGAAGTGTGATCCCAGATGTTATTGAGCCTCACTGAATCAGGGAAAAGTGATTTGAGTAACATTTATGGGGAGTGGGAGGGGATGCAGAGAAATCATCTTAGCTGTGTTTCATCCTGGGACAATCCCTGTGGGATTTTGTTCATACCCACAGAGCACACAAACAAATTCCAAGAACACGTTTCTGTTATCTCCAAGATACAAAAGGAGAAACTTGTTCTCTCAGGCAGGGGGGACTTGACTATCAGTGCTTGTGGGTCTTGAAGAGAGAGAAAAAAACCCATTAATTTACAGCCAGAAATAAAAAGAACTTAAACATTTAAGTTGTTGAATTGTCTAACCCATACACCTAATTTCTGTTATCACCTGAAAGCCTAGTGTGATTTACTATAAACAAAGTACCAATTTTTAGAGATTATATTCTGCAAATATCATTGAAATATTTCTTGGAACTAACCATGCACCACTCAACCATCTATTCCTAGGTTTTCTTAGCTCTGAGAAACAATTGGCTTCAGAAGTGTTTTTAATGTTTTGAAATAATTCCTCTGTAGAAGTTTTGCTTGCATTGGGAGGACCTGTTCAGGCATTCTCCAGGTTTACAGCTCAGTCTCCTGTCCTGTAGATGACTCAGATGTCATGTGGTTGACTGCACACTAGGATGGTTATTCTGGAACAGTTATAAACAAACTTTAAAGTCTTGACTTTTATTTACTGGGAAACAAGCAAACAAACAAACAACAACAAAAACAAACAAACAAACCCCCCCCCACACACACACACAAAAAACCCCAAAACACCAAAAAACAAAACAAAACAAAACAAAAACCAAACCAAACCAAACCAAAACAAACAAAAATAACCCCACCCAAACCCAGCAAAGCTAATCCAGCTTGTACTGTTTCTCTGCAGTTACTTCAATTTCTCTTTTGAATTTGGGCTTCTTCCAAAATGTTTTTTGAGATCGACAAACAGGAAAGGTACTTTGAATATTTTCAGCTGTGTCTGACACAGGACTGATACAGTCTTACACATAGCCAGAGCTGAATGAGCCCCCTGAAGATGTATCAAGTCTGAGGGTCCACCTGCAAGTTCACAGAGTGGCTTAACAATAGTGAAACAACTTCTCTGGATATGCATTGTAAAATAAAAAGCTTTAATAATTAAAAAAATAATAAAAAGTATCAAACAAAATAAATGTATTTCAAACACAGTGTAGAGAAGACTCTTGCACTAGCTAAGGCAGTCCAAAAAAGCAGTTAAGCAGTTCTGTGAGTCTTTTAAGTTCTTGATGGTTCAGGTGGGACAAACTGACTTGCTGCCAATAGAAACAACTACAGGTTTTGAGAAACATTTCCAAAGCCCAGCCAGTGCCCCTGTGCTGGCACTGGGCCAATGTCAATGAGTGAAGAATGGAAAGTTCTGGTACTTTTCCATGAAAGTCAGGTAAAACTGAAGGTAAACTGGGGTAAAACTGAAGCCCCTTTTCCTTATTTGGAAACACCTGCTTGGTTGTGGGAGTGCATTCCTACAGTGGACTGCTTCTAAATCTCACAGATTGCCTGAGCTAATTGTTCTTACATAGAAGAACACAAGCAGTGTGGTGTCCCATGTATGAACACTCAAATTACTTGAACAGTTTTCTAAATGCATTTCCTTCTGCTATTTAGATCTTGATCTGCCTACTAGTGCATAGCTGGACATCAAGGGCAGTCACCAGAGAAAAACCAGAATTATGTCACATCTGTTCTTGTTTTACACCACATATTAATGTATAACTCTGCATATGTTCTTTATTTTTTTTTTTATTTTTTTGTATTTCTATTTATATTAATTATATCTACATTAGTATTAATATTTATGCTTGGCACGAGTACAGCACAAGATGCTCTTCAGTAACGCTAACCTTTATGAAACTCGGTATAAGGTTCCTCATATGGGGTTTTACCATTCAATCCTCAGGGTCCAGCCTGTTTGGATTTGTGGCTATAATAAATAGTGAGACACAGCACATTCCAGAGTGTCTTGCAACTCAAAAAGCTTTTATAAAATGAACAAAAATAACACAGAAACAAAAGGTATAAAGAAATAAAAGGTAAGCCGTGCACAGTGTGGGGAAGTCCCACACCTGGTACAACAACCAGAAAATGCCCCCGGTCCTATTGTCCTGTCCCTTTTTCTACTCGATGTCTGAGGATGGTCCTGTTTGAAAATTCCCAATAGGAAACTTTACAGGGCTTGATGGAGAGGTGAAAGGTCCAACAGGTGTTTTTCTCTTGACACTCAGCCAACCACAGAGGGACATGTATAGAACTTTCCAGGCGAATCTCCTAATGAGTAAATCAGCAAACTGAAACCTTTCCTTTATACAGAAACACCTTCTAAGTATAGGAAGTGCATTACTACAGCTGGGGAGAGATCAAACTTCACCTCAAGCTGTCTCTGTCTTCTGTTTGTAACACCTCGCAGGCTGTGACAGCCCAGCCTTTCAGTGACCCCTGTGTCCCCCTTTCCCTGCAGGCTGAGGGATGTCCCGGCCGTGCCCATGATCAGCAGCCGCACGCTGTGCCTGCACTTCCACCCCCGCCGAGGGCTGCACCACCACGTCCCCGTCATGTTTGATTATTTCCACCTCTCCGTGGTCTCCGTCACCGTGCACGCCTCCCTGGTGGCTCTGCACCAGCCTCTGATCAGGTAATGGGCACAGGAATGGCAGTGGGAAGGGCAGAGGAGGGTCCTCTGCTGAGTGAGTTCTCTCCCACGGTTTGCTCGTTGGATGGGAGGAGCAGGCAGGATAATTTTGTTTAAATGTTTTTGGTCCTGGGCTGAGAGTCTGGAGATGGGGGTTTAGAACCAAACTCTGACACAGGCCCCTTCCTTTGGTGAGACACTGGGGGTCTGGTCAAAAGATGAGACTTTTGGGAAAGAGGTTAAGAATTTGGATTAGTCTTGATCTCTATTACCCATCTTAATAAGAAAAGTGCAAATGTGTTTTCCTTGGTTGTTTTTCCTCTTTAGTTTTAAAAGCAACTAAAAAGATTTACATTTTTCCTCTCTAATGGTTTGTAAAGCATTCAGGACAGCTAGACTCATCCATGGCCTCTGTGCACGAGCATAATTCACAAAGTGCTTAGGAGGAGGCATGCAGAAGTCAGTGTTCCACTGGATTTTTCCTTTTGCAGCATCATCTGGTTTGACTGTACAGCACTAAAACACCAGCTGCCATGGGCTCTAGGTGTGATTTATGTTATCTGATTCACAGTGACAAGAAAATAATTCAGAACTCCTTCAAGTAAAACAAGGCTGGAGGTCAATATCTTCTAATATTTAGAGTAGGTGAAAGGGAGAAATTGTCTTTCTGACAATTTACTTAGAGCCCAATCTTGTCAGCAAATGAGATAGAGAGGGCTGGGAGGGAGGGACCTCCTTTGGTTTTGAAGCAAAATTCAGTGTTCAGACTTGTTCAGCTTCCTTTAACTCCAGCAAGGTCTTTTTTCACAAATGACTAAGAGACCTTGATTTTGTCAAATATTGTGCCAAGAGCACATTGTCAAAGAGGAAAGATGAATCTGTAGAGTTTGTTTTCCTTGGGTTTTGTGTTTTGACTTAATACTCCTTTGCTTCAGTTCTCCATTGGGGTAAAGGCATTGCTTGAACATGATACCACAGAATCAACTGGGTTTGCAAGGGGTTGAGCCTGAGGTTATGAGAAGTTAAGAAGTTGTGGATGCCCCATCCCTGGAACTGTTCAAGGTCAAACTGGATGGGATTTTGAGCAGCTGGGTCTAGTGGAAGATGTCCCTGGCCATGGCAGGAAGGCTGAAACTAGATAACCTTTAAGGTCCCTTCCGAACCAAACCATTCTAAGGTTCTATGATTCTGTGTGATGTGACAGGGATGAGTCTCATATCATCAGATTAGATTGACATATCTGTGTTCTGCTGATGTGATACAGGAAACTGCTGTATATCTGATTTTCTGTGTGTTGACTTTTTAAACAGTGAAGTAGGTTGTAACAGACTACTTCTAACCAGATAGTTTTGATCAGATAATTTGCTCATTGTTCTACTACAGGAAAGGATGAAAGAACAATAGCTTAAGAGGCTTAATGACTGTTTTCAGTTCTGTGTTATCCTCTAATGAATGGGGCTGCACAGCCTTGTTACTGTTATTAGGCATAAATCATATGATGAGCAACTGTTCCATAGTCAGATTATTATAGCTTTTAAAATACTACTTTGTGGACGTTTGTGAAGTGTACAATGTATTTACTTAATGCAGTAGAATGAAGATTTTTGACAACACAATATACAGTCTCATTTGCTTAAGGCCATAAAATCATTTTAAAGTGCAGTAGTGAGGATTTATCTTCTTCCTGATAAATATTCCAAACCCAAAGAGTTTTTATATCATGCATTTTCTAAATATAAATCAGGATGAAAACAGTAATGTAAAATAAATGGCTCTTCCAAACACTCTAAAACAAAACCAGCCAATTAAAACTTATTTGGGTTTCCCACAGCTCTGAACTTTCTTTTATATCATTTATCACTGGAGTTTATTGGGAGAATAAAAAAAAAAAAAAAGTACACAATCAGATTTTTTTTCATAACACAATAGAACCTGAATGACTAGAGAGTCTTATTTTCTTTGTCACATCATAGGAAAAAGAAATAAACCCCAAATCATACAATCACAGAATGGATTGGGTTGGAAGGGACCTTAAAGATCATTTAGTTCCAGCCTTCCTGACATGGGCAGGGACACTGCCCACTACACCAGGCTGTTCAGAGCCCCATCCAGGCTGGCCTTGAACACATCCAAGCATGGGCATAGTTATATTATGAAGGGAAAAATTATCTATGCAGTGTTTCAGTGTGGTTTCATTTGCTACCTTGAACTGCCCCGTCATGGCACATACTTTGTGTGTATATACACATTATTCCTACATATATCTACAGACTCATATGTAAAATTGCAACAGTTCCAGACCTACCCTGAAAATAATTATGTAAAATCTAAATTCATTACTGTATTGAAGTTTTCCTACAACACTGACGCAGGAACGCCACGATGAGACGCAACAGAGATGACAGAGCCAGAGCGAGAGGAGGAAAAGAGGAGTTTACTTTTTTGATTTCACCTTATATACATTTCACAGAAATGGACCACATTGGGAGGTAGAGGTTCAACCTCTTCAATTCCACTGGTCTGAGAAGGTGTCTATCAATTGTCCCTCCTAACTGGAGAATGTAAACAATAGCATTGTTTATAGAAAATGTGTGAGAATCTGACTCCTAAGTATGTAAACAATCAGAAGGCTAAAAGAACAGAAAAGAACAGGGCGATACACCACTTTGCCTGAAGCACATATATCAGCTCATGTATGGCCTGTGAACTCAGCTTCTCACCTTTTGTCAGCTTTGTTGACAAAATAGATCCTCTTGTTCAAGTTCTTCCATGTTTGTGTTTAAAGAGGAAAACCAGCAAGACCGATTCAGGCCTTTCCCTTCAGGGTAACATATACTCACAAACAGCTCCTGCTGGGGAAACATTTCCAGTGTGCCTCCATTACCTCCTGCTTCTTCAACAAGTGAACATTTTGATATTGATGTTTGTCCTGGTTAAAAATTCTGATATAATAAATATTACATTAGGTTTGAGACTTTGAAGCCCTCACCTTTTACCAGCCTGAGACTGAGTGAAACTCACAAGTCTGGGATCCTTTGCAGGCTTCTGGATGGAAATGTTGTGATTTAGCTTTTCTAAAAAGTGTAGCACAGCTTTTTGATAAGGCTCCAAGTTCATGGCAGCTGTTAATGGCTTTGTGGAGTTACTGAGAAAGTGAGAGGCTGGGTAGGAATGTGGTGAGGCAGACTTTGAGTGAACCCATCTCCAGCTTTGTTAGCACAGAATCATAGAATGGTTTGAATTGGAAGGTACCTTAAAGATATTTTAGTTCCAATTCCCTTTCCACCTGCAGGGACACCTTCCACTACCCCAGGTTGCTCCAAGTCCCATTCAACCTGGCCTTGGACACTTCCAGGGATGGGGCAGCCACAGCTTCTCTGGAAAACCTGTGCCAGGCCCTCACCACCCTCACAGTAAAAAATTCATCCTAAAATATGAAATAAATCTCTTTTTCAGTATAAAGGCATTTCCCCTTGTCCTATGACTACATACCCTTGTCAAACATCTTTCTTCCTCTTTTTTAACTAAGATACCCTTAGGTACTGAAAGGTGCTGCTGGAGCCTTTTCTTGTCAAGGCTGAACAACCCCAGCTCTCAGACTGTCCTCAGAGGAGAAATGCCCCAGCCCTCTGATCACTTTTGTGGCCTCCTCTGGGCCTGCTCTGAGAGATCCACAATATCCCACAATTTCCTGTGCTGGGGATGCCAGAGCTGGAAGCAGCACTGCAGGTGGGGTCTCACAAGGGCAGGGCAGAGGGTCAGAATCCCCTCCCTTTACCTGCTGCTCATGGAGCTTTGGATGCAGCCCAGGATGTGGTTGGCTTTCTGAGCTGCAAGTGTACACTGTTGGCTCATCTCCAGTTTTCCATCCACCAGAACCCTCAAGCTCTTCTTTGCAGGGCTCATCCCAATGAGTCTCAGTCTGTACTCTGACCTAGGAATGTCCAAACTCAGGGGTGGCACTTCTGTTGAAACTCATGAGGGTCTTGTGGACACACTTATCTCCAGAGCAATCATTTACTGCACATGTGGGATGACCATAGTCATGGTGTGATGCTTTGTCCTTGGATTGCCTCATCTCTCTGCTCCTGGGGAAGCTGCAGCCCTCTGCAGCAGGGAAGGGACTGCTTGGCTTTTGGTTGTCCTTACAGAGCACTGAGCCAGAGCTTGGTTAAAAACTCTTTCTCTGATCCTAAGAGATATTTGGCTTCTGTAAAAAGCACCCCAGCAATGGCTCAGGAAGCTGGACTGCCAGGGACCAAGTTCAGGACTTTTCTTTCCAGGCAGGAGTGGAATAATAGGGGAGAACTGAGATGTGGGGCTGTAGAGCTCAGTGGTTGTGATAGCTGTTGTCTTGACCTGAAACACTGCTCCCCTCACCTTGCCCTAAAGCCAAACCCTTTGACAAGGCACAGCAGCACACTGTGACACCAGGAGCTGTGCTGTGGCAGAGCAGTGACAGCTGCTGTGCTGGCTGTGGTGTCTGCACTGAGTGCTTTTGGCACCTGCAGATCATGGAGTAATATTTCAGACTTTTAGGATGTGGGAGAAATAGAGCAGAACTTACAGCAGGGATTGGATGCCGCATCCTAATATGATACAAGTGACAGTTCTCTTTGGAAAGCTGAGGGCTTGCCTCTGGCAACCTCATTTTACCCAGGGTGACAGGAGATGAGCAGGGAGAGCCTGTCAAAAGATAACCAAAAAATGGAACTGCTCCCCTGTTGAGGCATTGACCTCCATAAACAGCCTAAACACCTTCCATTCTTTTACCTAAATCCAGGGACTAAATGTGAGCAGATGCTTGTAAGAGGAAGATGAGGAGGAGGAGGAGGAGGAGGGGCTTTGGACTCAACTTTTCTCATTTGTATGGATGAATTTGGTTTCTGGCCTGAGGCACTGGCTGCTCCATTAGCTCCCTGTCACTAGCCAGGACTGTAAGTGCAGCCAGTGCTTATTAGCCCAGCTGCAGCTGTTAGCAAAGGCACTTTGCTCCAGCATAACTCAGACTTCAAGAAATATTTCTGTTTTCTCCCAAAGGAAAATATGTGGGTCTGTGGTGTAGAGATCTGCTTACTCTCAGGCATGCTGCAAACACACTGCCTTATTTATACTGGACTCACTTAGGAGGCAAACACAAGAAACATGGTTCATTAATTCTATAGAGCTCTTCACCTCTTCCCAAAAAATAAAAACCCAAACCACCAAGGAAATTTTAAAAAGTGCCAGTCTTTAAATTGCTGCAGATAAGCAGATCCTTTGTCATGGGCAGCTGGCAAACCTGTTTCCTCTTTCTTACACAAGAAAGGGGTTTATTTTTCCCAGCTTTCTGGAGTCTCCTCAAGTTTCTATTCCTTTCCCCACTTTCATACATAAATTTATGTTAAAAAACAAAATAAGCTTTTAGGATTTTTCTTGTTAACACTGAATTCTTAATTGCTCATCTCCAAATCACTGTTTGAGAAACAAGAAATCTTGGTGGAATCTGAGATGGGGAAAAAGTATAAATTTTGTTGGTGGAGCAACCAAGACACAGATACTCAGTTTTTCAGTGCCTTTACCTTGCTCTTTCATGAAGAGGAAAGAGACTCAAAGGAACACAAAGTAGTTAAACATTTCTGATCTAGCCCTGATCCAGTTCTCTGCATCACTGCACTGGGGAATAATTGGGCCAACCCTGCCCCTTCTTGAGCAATTTTATCTCACCTAAATTTGTTTATTTCCAGTCATCCTCCTGTTCCTCAAAAGCACAACTGCTCTGTCTATAAATGATACTCACACTGCTGCCTTGTGTACCTTGAATTTGGGTGCAGATTATGCAGGTCCATTTTCCTGCAGCTGGAAATGTAACTGGCTCCTACTTATGGGCAGCTTGTGTATGAAACTGCACAAATATTGTACTGGGGACTAAAGTTCTTCACTTATTTTCCCTTTTCATCCTGTTTGCAAATAAATTAATATGTAGAAAGAAAATTGAATTTTTATGCACTAAAGAGCTATTCCTTCCATAATATGTTTATTAAAAGAATACCAATTTATATTATTTTCCTCTAAGAACCCATTTATAATAACTGGTTGATATTTCCTTTAATTTTTCTTTTATTTGGTAGTTTGTTATGCATCTGCAAAGATAAACCTCCACTTTGGCATGCCATTCTTCTGTGCTACCAGCTGAGAAATCACATAAGAAAAACATGACAATATCTGAGTCAAATTTAAAAGGGAAAATTCCCACTCAAAAGTAAATTAAATATCACCACATGGCTTTATCTGCTTTCAATTTTTATAGCAACTAAGGTTAAGTTCAGGACAAATAAACCAGCATTTCCCAGCAGTCAATATCACTAAAGATTTCAAACCAGATCCCCCCTTGACTCTCTTTGGTATCTAAGGACAGATATCTATTTTCATTAAAATTTCATTTTAATAAACCTTATCAGTTTTACCCAAAAAGTTCAGAACATTTTACAGTCACTGATTATAACCCTATTGAAACTCCTTGGGTAAGAGAGAACCATGTCTAGAGGAGCACAGTCTGTAAACATCCATAGACTATTCTTAAAAATAAATAACAGATCACCCATGCACCCTATGGCCATGTGCCAGTACTAATTTGCCAAAAGCTATTTTAAAGTTCTGAGTTAAAAAATGAGGGGAATTGGTGTTGTCACTACAATTTTCCTGGTCTGTGGGAGAAGCCAGTTCCTGGTGAAATGGAAACAGATGGTAGTGGGGACTGTGAGGGTTTAATGCTGAGTTATGTTATTTCTATGGGACTGACTTCTATTTTCAATTTTTAAAGCAGTAATATTTTATATATAAGGGATTGAGAGAAAAAGAAATTATTTCTCCAAGGATCTGGCCTAAATGGGATATAAGCTCATTTCTTCAATTTCTACTCCTGGTTTACTCATGAGAATGTAATTTCTTGTCTTTAGAAATGTGATCATTGTGTCTGTATGGAAGTTGTTTGGTTTTTTGAGGTTTTTGTATTTTTTTTTGGGGGGGAGTTACAGTTTGATAATTTCATATAGTGCAAGATAGGGTTTTTTTCCATGCAAGAATCAGATTCTATTTTTTTCCCCATTCTGCTAAAAACTTTGATTAATGAAAAAAAAATTGTTTTGCTTACCAAAAATCCCCCAAACAAGC
The DNA here is from genome assembly GCA_013389925.1 of Aegithalos caudatus. Lineage (NCBI taxonomy): Eukaryota > Metazoa > Chordata > Aves > Passeriformes > Aegithalidae > Aegithalos > Aegithalos caudatus. Next base: position 250,539 of record WEIU01001162.1, on the reverse strand, counting down.
AAACATTGCCCTGCTAAAAAAGAAAGACACAAAACCCCAAAACAAAACTAAAAATGAAAGAAAATTTTTGGGTTTTTTGGGGGGGAGATTAGTCTGAAAGATAACATTTAAAGATAACGTTTAAACTTCCCTAAAGTATTTTTTTCTGATTTGCTCCAATAACAAATCTGAAAGAACACTTATCAAGATCATTCCATTTCTTATGCTAGGAAACTGTCATTTCATTTATATGTAGGAGAATTGTCCACAGAATAGGAAAAAACAGGGAATGATTATTTAATATTTTGTGCTATACAAGAAACTAGTGTTGCCACATTGAGTTCTGCAACAAGAAGTTCAAAAAAACCAGAAAGTTCAGCACTTATTACAATGTGCAATTCATTCAAAAGATGTTACAGAGGCCAAAAGTATAAATCACAAAGTCATGGACACAAAATCATAGAAGGTAACCATGACTGCTGGAAATAATTGCTTGAACATAACCTTTGAGTCAGAAAGATCTTAAATTTTGATTGCTGGCTCTTGCAGGATGTAATGAAGGAAAAAAATGGACTTTTCAAGGCAGTTTACTGTACTGTGTGTCCACAGATAATTGCTGTAATAATTGTGAGACTCCTTTGAAGGATAAAGGCATAAAATCATAGAATTATAGGATGGTTTGGGTTGGAAGGGACCTTAAAGATCATCTTGTTCCCTGCCATAGGCAGGCACAGCTTCCACTAGACCAAGTTATTCCAAACCCCATCCAACCTGGCCTTAGAAACTTCCAGGGATGGAACATCTACAAATTCTCTAAACTGTGCCAGGGCCTCACCACCCATGGTCTCATGGATAAGGTCATCAAAAGGCCAGCTCAAAAAGAACCCATAAAGCATTTCACTGAAAATATTAATAGTTCTGCACACATTTTAATCCTCTTGGACACACATGTTACCTCTTTTGACCTTTTTTATCCTGACCCCAATTAAAAGCTGAGGTTATCATAGTGGATAAGGATCTAAATGTTGATATTAAATCAGTGCTATTAAATAGATGGTCTAAATGGACACATAAGTAACCAAGGTTCATGATTCACACAACTGAGCATTTTTGCAGAAATATTTAAAAGAAATAAATACAGTGAAAAAATAATTGATGTAGCAAATTAACCTGTTATTGCTAATAAAAATTTTCTTCAAGCATAATGTACTTTAGAAAACATTAAAGAGACTCAGCAGTTTATGGCAGTTTGTAAGCCTTCCACTTCCACTGCTTCCCTCAGCAGACTGATGATGTTTTGGCATGTTTCCCAAAAAAAGGTTTTTGTTTTACAGTGCTATGTGAAATCAATTTCCATAAAACCAACAGATTAAAAACCCTTCTCTGCTGTAAAAGCAGAAGATAAATAAAAAGGCATTAAAAAGTGCTCTTCTTCTCCATTAAACCTTTGAAAGCTTTGCTCATATTCAAATGAGGAGTTTCTAATGTGCACAGAACATTTGTTTAACCTTCTTTCTCTGATACCACAGCAATCATTTTTTATTTTGGTTTCTTGAGCCTTTCCAGCAGACCACAGCAGACAACATCGTTCAGTAACAGCTGAAATTATTCAGAGCTGGGTATAGCTCTTGTCTGTTGGAAATAGCTTTATTTATTTGTTTATTTATTTATTGCTTTTATCTTAAATGGTGCATGTAGGAAAAAATGGAAAGGCTTCATGCTGCTTAGAAGCAACCAGCTGGAAATTGCTTTGATCACATAAAATGAAATATTCGTAAGGAAGAATAGGTATTTGCTGATATCTTCTACCCCATCCTCCCTCTTATGGAATGGCCTTTTTGCAAATATTTATCTATAACAAGCAGCAGTTTTATTCTACAGACAAGACAGGGATTTCTGTTTAACCTTCTGAAACTGGTCCAGTTTGTAATTTTGGTTGAGATTCTTTTTCCAACATTGCAAAACTGTTTCACATCAGAACCTCACCTGTTGCATACCTTTTAATGNTTGTTGTTGTTGTATCTTTAATAGAAATCCTTCCAGAGTTCAAGAAACATTTGGGCAATGCTCTTGGGCACATTCTTTGAGCTGCCCTGTGCAGGGTCAAGAATTTGATTTTGGTAATCCTTGTGGATCCTTTCCATCTAAGGATGTCCTGTGATTATATGATTCTCTGTTTTCTCTGTGTTTCTGCACAGCACTCAGCATTTTAATGTGTCCTTACAAACTGAATTAGGTGTAGACATCAGTTCATTAGTATTGCTTGAGCTGATGTGGCCACGTGATACACATCTACATAGAGGAATGACCTTGGATTGGAAAAGCATTGCAGCAGGAATGGCACTTCCCTGTGGATTTTAGTTCTGGCACATTTAAGAGGTTTTTGTGCTCTCCATCCTGAAAGTTTTTATTCTGTCAAGAAAACCATGTCTCCTGGGTAAAATGGGATTTGTGATACTTGGATGGGCATCAGACACCTGTGGATGGTGATCCCAGTCTGGAAGTGTAGCACAAAGCCAGTGGCATTACCTCTGCACATGGTACAAGCAGCAAATATGTTTTCCCTTTTTCTCTACAGTTCATTATTTCAGTTCCACCTTTGCCTGCATGGTTACTTGCATTGCAATTTAGCAGTCACAGTTTGTGATTTGACTCATTGCATTCCCCAAAAGCAGACCAATTTCCCTCTTGAAATCTAGATGTAGTTTGTGTATAGCATGTGCTAACAAAGGGACTAACAGTGGGGTTACCTCATCTCCAGTGGTTGAGGCAGTCATCCAGCCTCTCTTTACAACCCACAATTAGAATTAAATATTTGGAGGGTAAAATTCCTCTGATCTGTTTGATATCACTGCTTCAGCAAGAGATGACTCATGCTGGAAATGCCAATTCCTCTCCAATGAATATAAAGGCAGCCCACATCATTAACTGGGGTGTAAGTACTGCTCAGATTAATCCAGAGTATGAGCCCTGGCTGTGCATCAATACTCTGGTGGGCTTGATGCTGAGTAAACTCCAAACAGGTTATTTCACCCTTAATGGGTTCTTGGTCTTCAATAAGACATGTACAAATATAGTCAGAAGGGAGCACTGACCACAACAGTCAGCACTGAGAATAAAACAACTTACATTCTGTCAGTTATTTGAAGAAGAATTTGGATAACAGTGAAATCACGTTGTACCCAGAAAAAATAAATGTAGTTTTTTGGCTGAAATCTTATCCTTATGGTGCTGAAAGCTAATGCCCTGGGACAGTGAGAAGTTGAAACCAAACTTCCTATCTATGAAATAAGTTTGGGATGAACTAGAAAAGATACTGATAGCTAGGAGAGGTCATGCAAAACTCAGAGGAGGGATGATGTGGTTAATGGCAGAGAGAAAGGTGTATCCATCAAGGTGCAAGCTGATGGGAGGTTGCATAAGAATATGATCCACGTGGACAGATGGAAAGGTTTTGTTGGTGAGATGTTAAGCTGGAGAAATATCTGTAAGACAGCAGAGAAAGGAGTGAGTTAAAGATAACACTCAAACCACTCTACTGAATGCCTAGAAAGCAAACTTCATTCACATTGCTTGAGCTACTGCACACTGGACAATAATAATTTTCAAGAAAAACATGAATTTACAGTGCAACTTGAAATAAACAAAACCAAAACTCACCAAATTTTTAAATCTTTTCTAAGTAAGGAAAATAATACTGGGACAGCAGTGATTCTTCTCTAACAATGTTCCTCTGATTAATTTTTTCCTCTCAATTTTTCTCCTTGTAGTTTTGCTCGTCCAGGGAAAGGTTCATGGCTTGGTAAAGGCAACCTGGAGGCAGGACCAGACCAGTCCAGTATGTCATTAGAAAACCTGGTGTTTGGAGCTGGCTACTGCAAACCCACTTCTTCAGAGGTAAGGAGGATGAGGAATGCTGTCTTCCTTCAATTTGATCACACAGAGTGTACACATTGTCTGTGGAGAACGTGTCACGGTTTTATATTTCTTGTAGAGGGATTTTTTTGAAAGAACAACACTTCAAACATTTCTACACAAACCACCTGGCACTTGGATACACAATTCCTGGGTGTTCAGCCCTCACCTCCATGGACCATTCCATGGGTCAAGACATATGGGCATAGCCCCCACTGACAGTGACACTTCTAATACAGGATTCACCTGAGCCAGGTGTCTGCTGTAAGATGAAATTAATTATTCAGGAAAAGGTCATGGCTTTCAGTTCATGTGAATGACAGCCAGAGAATACGAGTCATTATTAAGGATATTGTGAAAGGAGGATTTGTGTCCAGAGTATTGCGTGTGTTGGTGACAGGGTGTTCCACACAATGCCTTACTTACTTTGGCAGGTCCCAAAGTTAGTGTGTGTCTTTGATCTTGCTACTTAG
>WEIU01001162.1:216815-236154 GCA_013389925.1 Aegithalos caudatus | reverse complement strand
GAGTCTCAAAAGCACTGCCCCAGAGTTGAACAGCATTAAACAAAATGAATAGAATAACATTTAGCAAACAAAACATTTTTTGTAGCTTTATGGCAAAATAACAATATTTTTAGAAGCCCTTCAGGACAAGAATAACTTCTTCTGAAGATGGCTTGACTTATTCACATATCCAGAATCTGTACTCGAGTGTTGTGATGAGTGACAAAAAGAAAAGAAATTTGGGTCAAAATTGGCTAATGCTCCAAGGAAGCTCTTTGTGTAACCAGAAAAAGTGTGTATTCATGCAGTTACACACATAGGTACTTGGGTGAGAACATGTATCTAAAAACTTATTTAGGGTAAGCCAGACACAGAGGCAAATGACCTTACACTACTTCTTTACCAGCATAAACCTTGAGAAATCAAGCTTCCAGTCAGCCTAGTTTTGCAATAGTATTTGCCTCTACAGTTGCCAGCTCCACAGTAAGGTATTTGAACAGGGTCTGATGTATTGTTCATATCTGTGCACTCAGCCCTGCATGATCCCAGGTTAGCTGGCTGTGTCATGAAAGATGTAGGAGCTGCAGTATCAGATAAGGCCAAGTCAGATAAGCCTTTACCCATCACTTTTCTTCCTTTCTTCTTCATAGACTCATGGAATGGTTTGGATTGGAAGAACCTTTAAACATCTTCTAGTCCAAATTTTGCAATGAGCAGGGTTGCAATGAGCAGGTTTGCAATGAGCAGAGTTGTCTACTAGAACATGTTGCTCAGAGCCCAGTCAAACCTGGTCTTGAATGTTTCCAGGAATGCCCAGGTCTCTGGGAAATCTGGCCCAGTCTCTCAGCACCTTCATCACAAAATATCTAGTCTAAATCTACCCTCTTTTAATTTTAAATCATTACTCCTTGTGTTATCTCAACATACCCTGCTAAAAGATTTGTCCCCATATTTCTTATAAATTGCCCTTAAGTATTAAAATGCTGCTATAAGGTCTCCCAAGATCCTCCCAAATTCTTTCCAGAGGTAGGATAAAACCATAAGGCCAGCTGAAGGCACCATATATCTACTCTTTGATGACCCAAGGCAAAAGTCCTTTCCATCTCACAGGTTTTTGTTAGGCTTAGATGCAAACTGCAGTGTCTCTGCTGGAATTAGGTCTTCCTGGCACTGGCAGACAGAGTTGGCTGATGAGAAGCAGAGGTGAAAGGCTGAGCAGGACACCCCCAAGGCAGTGTTAAAAAACGTTCATGTGGGTGGTAAAGCTCTGGTTCTGCTCTACACACTGTTTCTTTTGTAAACAAATACATTTCTACTCTCCAGAGATGCCAATCAGTCTCTTTCTCTGCTACTGAACTCATTAGGAGTATTTTATTTAAAACCATAAAATTATGGCCTGCAGAATAAATGGTGAGCTACTCGTAGCTCATGAAATTTGATTGTCTTTGAGTGTAAATTACTTGAGGGCTGGTATATGTACTATGCATAATACAGGAGGTATCCATGGGGCTGTGAAAATGAACCTGTGAAGATGTAATAGTTATGCAAATTTATACAGTTCCAGCTATTCAAAAGTTCCCTATTTTGTTGCAGTAAATTATAACATATCAATGTAATTGCCTTAAAGTAACATACCCAGGAAATATTCTGATTAGCCATTATTTCTGTTTTGGTGTTAGAACAGAAATTGTGGATTTCTGCAGTGATAAAAAGGACTGTATATTATTTTATCATTGGCTTTTCCAATCAATGTATGTTTGCATGCATGTGAAAGACCTATAAATGATTCATTGCCTGAGAGTGTCATAACTGAAGACTTCAGGAATGTGGCATAATCACAGGATTAGATGTTGAGCTGTTTCCTGGCAGCAAAAGGCATAGAAACCACATCCCCCACATCAAAGAAACCAGACCCACATTACAGCACCTGGGCCAAAGAGGAGCAATTTTTGTGCAGACCAATTTTTTGCAAGAAGGAAGGTGCCTTTAATCCAGGCTGTAAATGATTTTTTTTCTGAGTGCAATTTGAAATAAAATAATAAAATAATGCTAGTAAAATAAAATAATACTCATTAAAAAACTGGTTTTGAAACATTTCTGAAAGGAAAATCTAATGTATCTCATTGGGTCACTTTGACAATTTCAATTACCTGAGTGATGGGACTCTGAGCCTCAGAATTATCTTCATCAAAATAAGTAGGGAAAAAATGGAAATTGATTTGACTTGGTTTTGCAACAGATATTGGAGTATATTCTCACAACAGATCTTCGGTTGATTATTTTTCATAACACAATAATAGACAAAATTCAGGTAACCTGAAAAATGGCATATTTAGACACAATAAAAGGATTCTTTTTCTCCCATTTCTGTAGACCATAAGAGAGCTGGTATAATACATTGTCAGAAGGTGCTTCTGGGAACACTGTAGGATTTGACACAGTTGTGCAAAATGACATCACTGACACACTCCTTGTTCTCAAAGGATGGGAACTGTGGGCGCTGTGATATGAACCAATATTTGGGTAATTTGAGGAAGACTTTGCTTGAAGGCTTTCAATTTCTGAAGCTGTCAGGGCTTAAGCTTTTATTTTGTTCTCTTTGTTTACAGCTGTCTCCTCTGTGAATATCAAATACTTGATTGTGATTTCTTGCAAACCATAAGACTTGTTGGATTTCTCTTCTGATCCAGTTTGACACTGACTGTAGAAGTCAAAATCTTTTCTCACCTCTTTTGGGAAAAATGGAATTCAATCATAAACCAAGTGGAAAGTCTGGGATATGCAGGAGCATTTGTAAATAATGATAAAAAATAACAGTCCTGTCAATAGAGACATGATTTCTTTCCACTTGCACATGATTCATAGGAACCTACTTGGTAACACTTGTGGCTGTGTAATAGGCTGAAGGGAACAATAAAATAAAAACTCTGCCTTGGCAACGAAATGTCAAACTGCTTAAAAAATGAACTCATAAAGGTTGAAGTAATTTTTCACTGTCAAAAGACAGTTAAGTATTTCCTCTTTAGCCATTGTTTGACACTGTTGCTAATGTTTAAATTTGCTAAGATGAGGAAAAGATCAGAAATAGCGCTGTGATTGTTATATTTTTTATCTCCATTTGTGAAGACAAAGGTAATTAACCAGCTTGCAGCAACTGCTCTGATTATAGGCATTTCAACAGTGAATTCTGGGAAAAGCTCTCAATAAATAGATTTGGGTGGGCATGGTTGGCACCATATCTCTTCCCTCCTATGAAAGTCTGCGTGATCAAGAACTAAAATAACCTACTAGGAACCTATTTTCAGATCATACCTATAATTTCAGAAGCCAAGCCAGTGGTAGCAAAATGACAGGGTTCAGTGGTCTTGGCCACCTGCTGTAGCAGCCTGGAAAGCAAACAGTGCAATTCATAAACATCCTGCTAATAGGCAGGAGTATCAAAAATCCCAAGGCACTCATGTCTATACCCTTGTTATTAAAATAATTCACAATTCTTTTAGTTTTTTTGATGGCACCATGTCATGCTGTAAGACAGTAGAGGTATGTTCCCCATAACTAATACCAGTGTGTGTTGGTAAAAACATAGGCTCAGCCTGTTGGATTGTTGTGTAATATAGTCAAATAGACTTTTTATTTTTTTTAATGTATATGGCCTCTTTAAATTTTAGGTTTTCTGAGAAAAGGAAATACATCCTATTTTTATTGTATTTGTATGATGCTTGAATAGTGGTCCTCAAATTTTGCTTGTGGCAGCATCTAGCTCATAAATGTCTTTTCTACAAAACATGAACAGGAAATGAGCAAATTTGTCACCTCATTTAAGTGAGGCCTTATTTTTATAACCTCTTTGGTATCCTTTCTGCAGTTTTGTTGTGTCTCATTCTTTCTATATTCCTTTCTTTGGACAGGAGGATCCCTGTCTTTGCATTTGAGTCTTTCCTTCTGCACAAATGGTGCTCCAGTGTTTGAAGTAACCAATTCTTCCCCCATACATGGACATATAGTAGCTGAAAATAGTTTTAGGAGGGTAGTGGGATGTCAAGTTTTTGGTTTTTTAAGTTTGAAATGACAGCTTTGTGTGCTTCATGTGCTCGAGGTCTTCACAAAACTCAAGCAGTGTTTGTCTGGAAATTTCAACTGCCCCAAGTAAGTTTTTATTGACATGACCTTCTTCATGAACAGAGCAAGAGTGATTGCAATAGGGATTTCATTAATGAGATTGTTCAGTGCATGCATGTTTAGGGGGCAGGATATCAGTCAGGATAACCCTAACCAGACTGATTCCAGTGAAAATACTGTACCTCAGAAACAGAACTCATCAAATATTTGATCACTTTTAATTTTGAGACAGCTCCTGTCAACATATTGGAAAGGTGAAAAAGAACCCAAATTTCAGAAAGCCCAAATGGAACATCAGTGGGACAGGTGCAGTGAGACTTGGATTATTTCTAGAATCTGACTAATGTGGATGTCAATGCAGTGCCAGCCTGGTTCTCCTCCTGTATATTGTAGTCCTCTGACATATGATTTTCCTAGCAAAAAAAAGAAACCCCTGACTCTTTGGTGAGAGGCAGGAAGGAGAGGTGTGACTGCTGAGTTCAGTCCACCACCTCTGTGGGAAACTGTGAAATAGGCATATAATAGGTTGGAATATATTTTCCATATGAACATCCTCTGCACCCTAATGTTTACTGCACCCCACATTAAATAATTGCTATGTTGTCCTGTGCTATGTTACATGACTCAGCACATGTCAATTTATCTAAATCCACAGTGTACAGGTGAGTAAGGTATGATTTAATTTGCATTTGTAGCTCATTATAAGGTTTTAAAACGTTTGTTATGGTGCTTAAGTGGCAGGTCTTGAAATGTGAAGTCACAAGAATTAGTTTGCAATCACTAACGAAAAATGTCTTTTAAAAAAACGAAAGAAAAAAAAAACAACAAAAGGGTGTTTTATTTCACTTTGAAGAAGGAAATACTTATTTCTAAGTTGACTTAACACGTTTCTTTTTTTCCCATTTGGGCAGTGAACTGTAAAATCAATTATTCCTGTAGCTCTTGTCATACGTGAACAGAGATCCAAGGCTGAAGTCACTTTCTCTCTGGCAGTGACTGTCAGTACATTATAGAGCCTGGCATTTCTAAATAGAAAACTGCAGTCCTTGTTGCTTTTATTAAATGAAAAGCATCTCAGAGTGACCATTTGCTTCATGTCTGTGCTTCAGAAGGCAGCACAGAGCCAAGTCGTTTGGTATATGCATTTTGATAGAAGTTCACTGTGTTTAATAGCCTATTTTGCCTTACATCATGAGGGAAATGGCACCTGCAAGAGAACTGAGTTTAATTTGTCTGTTAGGTCCACACTGGCCCACATGAGTTGTCAAAGTGCCTTCAGCCAGCTCTGGTATCAGCTGTGGCCATTCTCTCTTGTAAGGACGAGTCCTTCAGCTCCCTACACACATCTTCACTTCTATCTCAGGTCCCTTCAGCTCCTAATTTTTCCCTAAGAGGATTTCCAAGCTCACATTAAACCCAAAAATACATTCTCTGGAGCTGATTGTCAGCTTCTTGGAGTCAGCAACTACCTCTGAGTGAAGAATCCAAATCATGATGTCTGAAACATTTCTCTTGTCTGAGGGAAGAAAATACCTATTTGAATCCAGGATGCTCCACATTTATTTTCCTCTGTTCAAAACTATATGAATTAAGTAATTAAGTGTTAATTTTTTTTTTTTTTTTACTAAGCACTGGGGTAGAACTTCTCTTCACAACTCTGAATTGTCTGCCTCTGAGCTTCTAGTTTAATTTTCCTTCATACACCGTCCTTTACTTTTCATAGTGGAAAGCAAGGAGCATTTCTAGGGAATTGTGCATTATAAGAATGCTGAAGAGGGACTTTTTGCATGGGTGTGAAGTGATAGGACAAGAGGGACTGGTTTTAAGAGTAGATTTATGTTGGATATTAGGAAGAAATTAATTCCTGCGAGAGTGGTGAGGCACTGGAAGAGGTTGCTGGGTTCCTCAGTCCTGGAAGTGTTCGAGGCCAGGTTGGATGGGGCTTGGAGCAACCTGGGATAATGAAAGGTGTCCCTGCCCATGGGCAAGGGGTTGGATCTGGGTGACCTTTAAGGTCCCTTGCAACCCAAACCATTCTATGATTCTACAACAACAACTTTTGAAGTAGAGGGTATGAATTGTGCTCCAAAACATGCTTGTTTCTCTCTCTGTGCTAGGAAGGGACTCCAGGAGGATGAGCTGAGATGGACACCTTTATGGTCTAGATATAAAAGTTTTGCTAGATATTAATTTCACCACTCTTATACAAGCAAACTGTGACATGTATTATAGCTTTGGTCACTAACTCCTATGTAATTAACTGTAAACTTTTTTAAATGAGGCCAATAATAATCCATTAAATCCTGAGGAAAATAATTTATTTAATTACTTAGCTTTATTCATATACTTAATATCTGACAGTATATAGCACTGATATAAAGAGAAATACTCTGTCAGCTGTTAACCTGTATAATGACATAGCATAAAGCCATCTCCACCCCAACTCAGCCACAGCTGAGCCCATCCTTCCCTGTTGCTAGGAGTTGAATCAAAACTTTTTTGACATTTTCTCATGTCCTGAATGCCAATTGTAATGGCACAATTGTGTTAATATCATTAAACAGGGTCTCCTTTTCTCTCTCTGTATGTGTGTGTGTGTACATACAGGTGGGAGAGACAGAAAGATGTTAACAAGTGTTTTTAAAAAATTTACTGTTTTATGCTGTTGCCTGCAGAGATGAATAATAACAAGGCAGCTCTTCAGCTCAGGGGTCTTTCTTTGATCACAGAAACAGGAGTGGATTTCCTTTCCTTATCTGTGAGTAGGCAGCATGGACTCTTTAGTCAGAAAGGACAATGTGTTAAGGCCCTTTCTGATGTCTCCACTATGTTGTTTTTGGTTAGGAGATCAGAATTTGCACCATAAGTGTGTATGTATTAATAAAGATTTCATTTAAAACTACATATAAAGGCCAGCTTTAGATAGATAAATAGAAAGAAAGATTTTTTTATATAAATCTTTGTATCTAATCTGTCTCCCTTTTTTCATAAGCAGTTATTTTTGAATATTTTGGGAGGGGGGTTCACCAAAAAATTGTAATTACTCAGTGTTGCTCTATCATCTCTTAGCCAAAGGTGATCACAGTGTGCTTTGTGAATGTTCCATACACAGACTCTCAGTAATAGCAATATGAAGATATAGACTAATGTGTCATTTTCAGACACAGATGTAACAGAGGGAAATAAAAGCACACCCAAAGGATTGTAGTGGGTAGTGTGACATGAGGCTGGCAATGTAAATAATGAGATTCTGCAGAACTCTATCCTTTTCCCAATTCTCTTCAACATTTTCATTGACAACTTGAATGCAGAACTCAAAAAAATACAAAGTGAATTTGTTGATGACACTAAATTGGGAGGAGCTGTTGACTCCCTTGAGGACAGGGAGGCCTTGCAGAGAGACCTCAACAAATCAGAGAAATGGGCAATCACCAACAGCATGGAGATTAACAAGGGCAGTCAGTGCTGGATCCTGCAGCTGGGATGGGCAGCCCTGGATGTACAGACAGACTGGGGAATGAGAGGCTGGAAAGCAGCTGTGGGATGGGACCTGGGGATCCTGGTCAGTGGAAAATGGAATGCAAGTCAGCAGTGCCCTGGCAGCCAGAAGGGCCATCCCTGTCCTGGGGGCATCAGGGACAGCATCACCAGCCAGGAAAAGGAGGGGATTGTCCCTGCACTGTGGTGACCTCGCCTTGAGTCCTGGGGGCGGTTTTGGGTGACACAATATAAGAAAGATATCAAGGTACTTCAGAGTGTGCAGAGAAGGGTTATGAAAATTCTGAAGGGTTTATGAAGATAGTGAAGGTTTTAGAGGGCAAGACATGAGAAATAGCTGAGGACCAGGAATTGGATTCAATAATCCTAATGGATGCCTTCCAAATCAGGAGATTCTGTGATTCTATGATACATGATTCATAGAACATTTCCTGTGCCAGATGATTCAGTGCTCATCTTAGAAGAAGGATACCTTGGGTCACACACTGCTCTGCTTTTCAGGAGACATTTTCCCCAGTGCTTTTACTGCTAAAGCAATGTTTTTATGACTTTAATTTTCTCTGTGGTGATGTATAACCCTAGAGATCAGGTGGAGGAAAAGGATTTTTTTCCCTCTTATTTATTGTAATCTGAATTGTTCAAGAACTTCTATAGAATACTCTATATGTGCTTTTACATGAAGAGCCATAGTGACTGTAGACACATAGACACATAGCCTCCAGTCACTCCAGGCTCAGTTTTTACAGTGATGTTGGAAATAGACTTCAAATAATTGAATGGAAATTAAAAAATTGTGAAACTTCCCCTAAAAGAAAAATCTGTGAAAAAAACCCACAAGAAAACAAAATATCTGTGCATGAACTAAATTATTTTTGGGGTTTTTTTGACCTTCAAATTTTAAAATATGTTGTTATATGAACTTTATCTTGAAGAAAAAGAAAATAGAAATAAAGACAGAAAATTTATTTTAGATGAGAAAGCTTTTTTTTTCCCTTCTTAGAGGGTTAATATGAGACATTTGGAACACTTTCAGTGTTTTTTCTCCTAGAAGAACTCTAAAGGAAATCAGTGCAATCTGTGAAACATTTTTGATTTACTAGAATGATATTTTTAGATGGTAATTTTCCTTAAAAATAGTTTCTTGGCCACTCCTTCTTCCCTGGCCAATTGCAAGTAATAAACCTACAGCCTCCATTTAGAACAGTGACTTATAGTGTTGAAGCCTTGAGACACCATCATTAGAGCTGACCAGGAGAATTCTCTTCTCTCTGTTCAGAAAATGCTCATTTTCAGGCTTGGTGGTTCCTATTTTTCAGGGGTCTCAAGTCAAATACTTTCTAACTGCTAATTTTGTACAAAGTGTCAATTATCACTGTACTTGTCACTAAATCTGATTGCAATGTCAAATATTTTTTCTACTACATCATTATCCCAGGGGTTTTAACAAAGTAGCTCTAATTTTTAGAGGTAATATAAATGTCAAATTGTATTTATGAAATACCAACCTACGTTTTGTTACATAACAGTTTTAGTGAGAGGCATAACATAAATAGTTCCACATATTGTCAATGCCTTTCTAATTATTGCCTTTTATTGAAGCTTTGGGTTAGTGTTCTTAGTGTAACTGAAATAGAATTTAAATATGACATAATGATTTTATTTTTGTTTTAGAACTTTGGATACTGAACCAACATATCAAGTACAGACTAGTAAATCAATACAAATAAGGCAATTTATTAAGTTGATATAATATCCACATCCTGGTCCAATATTTCTATTTATCTTAAATATTTGGTCCTCAGTGTTACTTTTTTTAATGGAAAATAATAATTTTCTCAGTTTTCCATAGCTGTCCCTCCTATAAGCATGTGGTCTTCCTTCCCTTATTAGAGGAAAGAGATTTACAGGAGCTGGTTTATGTAGGTGTCACCCTACCCTCAGGAATGTTCTGTGTTCACATTGCTGCTGTCAGATGAAAAACACATTGTTTGTCTGCAAAATAGGACCTAGATTTGTGTCTCATGCCTTTTATATGTAGCCTGTGGTTGCTCTGTTCAATAAAAAATATTTTAAATCCTAAAACTGGGCTGAGAAGAAACAGAATGGCATCCACAATCTGGCCTCTGTGGGCTTCCATGTCTTTAAACTATGGGGATTTTTTTAGATTTGCCAATAGTTTTTCACTGCCTGGCACAGGGATGTAAAAGATGTTTGTATTGATGAATGAATTAATGAGGGGGAGTTGTTTGGGTTTGGCAGTCTTCCACAGCTGAGTGGAGATGTAAATATACATATACAAATATATAGATTCATTAGGGGNCTTCCAATCCAAACCAATCTATGACTCTGTGATGGATGATGATCACAAGAAACAGGGAAATTGAGAGATTAAACCTATATGCTCAGGATTCTTCATGAGAAAAGAGCTTCAGAGCTCTTTAGCTGNCCAGCTGTCAACTCAGCAGCACCATGATTTATACCATTCAAGGGATTTTTGGACATTTCCAGGGAGAGTGATTCCACCACTTTCCTGGGCAACATGTTCCTATGCTTAACATTTTTAGTGAAGAAATCTTTTTTTAATATCCATTCTAAACCTCTACTATGACTCTATGTGTATACATATGGGGTTTTTTTCTATATATACCATACACATTTATAAAAATATTTTTAGTCAACCCAAATGCAAAATTTTTCTTTGTTGTTCCTGTTGTTGTTCCTTGATTGTTTTCTTCATGAAATATCATCATTAACAGTTTTTCATTTTCAATCATCTAGATTTTTTTCTCTTTAAATTGCATGTAATTTCTGTTGTAAGAATGGCTCAAAAGACATTCCTTGCCTCCGCAGTCTTCTCTGCGTGTTCATTTTAATATACTTTCATGATAATCTCTTTAGGATAAAAATAATTTCTGATATGGAACCAGTTTCAGAAAACTGAATAAAAACTTGTCTTTCTTCCACCACTGCTCAAGGACTTTCACTAATGAAGTGGAAACACTAAAGTTTTAGCTCAACACATAACTGTAATTTAATTTCCAACCACCAAATAACAGGAAATCTCCTATCTTAGAAAATAGCATCCAAAGTAGAGAGCAAAGATTTGTCCTTGAGTTAGAAGCCAGAATAAAATTTTCATATTAGGTAATCAAAATGAGCTTGCAGACAAATGGGCAGATGCTGTGAACTCAGAAACTACATTTATCTTGGGGGGGTGAGATTTATCCCTCAGTTTCAGGCAGTTCTGTAGATCTTTCCCAGAAGCAGGATAGCTCTCTCTGCTACTGGAAGTCAGTTGGAGACTGCAAAACTTGTCTATTTAGTCTGGAATAGCTTTTTAGTGCATTAACATTCTTGACAAGCAATTTGAATCTGAATTGTGAAATGTGTTAAGAGTTAGATTAAGCATAAAAAGTCTCATTTACCAGTTGTTAGTGCTATTGTTGAATGTTGCACGTAGTTAACATAGCTCATGAAATTGCTTTAATACAAAACAAATGCAAGCTACTTACTGCAAATTACAAAGCATAAAATTCAGTTGTTGCCTTTTGATATTACATAGATGTAGGACACAGGTAGTGAATATCTACAAGTTGTTCTCTGCATTTGAATAATGAATTGACATGAACCTTATTTGATGAGGGTGTTTGCTTTTTGCGAGTATTTTTCCTTTCTCTTATTATAAAGGAAAAGTACATTTATAAAGCAATACAGTCTAATTATAGGAGAAATCTGTTGACTGATAAGAACATTGCACAGGGAACCTATTCATTTAAAAGGCTGTATTCAACAGAGTTATTGAAAAAATGTTTAGTTTGTTTGGGGTCATTGATAATGAAGGCTATTTTACTTGGCTGGGTAAATCTGGCAGAAGACCAGCTTGAAAGATAGATGGACAAGGGTCAGTGGTGGTCCAGTGTTGGGGTCCAGCTTTGCACATCATGATCAAAGTGAACTGAAGCATTTACATTTCCAAAACACTAGGTAGTCATTTCTATCTTGCATTTGTCTAGGTTTTTCTTTATGTGATCATCTAGTGTGAGGTCTCCCTACTTGTGGCTCCAGGTTTGGAAGTAAATGATTTTTAAGATCCCTTCCAATCCAAACCAATCTATGACTCTGTGATGGATGATGATCACAAGAAACAGGGAAATTGAGAGATTAAACCTATATGCTCAGGATTCTTCATGAGAAAAGAGCTTCAGAGCTCTTTAGCTGAAGAGAGTTTATGACCTTTGGAAAAGTTACCGAAAACTCAGGACTACAAAGATGTTGTAAGGTTATGCAGGGAGAAAATTAGAACAGCCAAAACTCAGGCAGAACTTAATTTGGCTACTGCTCAAAAAATACAAAATATTTGTATAAATACATTTAGAACAAAAGGAGGATTAAAGAGAATTTTTGATTTATTTTACCCTAATGATAATGGCACAATGGACAAAATTATTTTGTGTCAGTACTATGGACTTCTGTCTTATCATCCATCTTTGCTATGAGAGTACCTTTAAGTGTTAACTCTTGAAGTGAAATTTGTCAGGAATTCATGTCCTCCCTAAATTTTCAGAAATGGAAAAGGGCAAAAGCCAGGGATGCAGTCTTCTACTACAGACAGAGGGGGGCTTGGAAAAGGAAATCAGCACAGATGTATTTTACAATCATCATAGAATAATCTGTCTACGTACAAATTAATGCTATTAAAATAGCTGTAGGCCTGAGGAAGTAGTTCAAAAGGCCACAAGAATCTTTACAAAGGAAGCCAACATCTTTTACAACAGGCATTACAAGCCCAAAGCAGCCATCAGGATTTGTGCAAGGTGGGATTTTTAGCTTCAGCATTATTTTTGTTTGATGAAAATTTTGTCTTAAAAGTAGTAACCAGAAGTCAACCAATATTTGTCATCTTGAGGTGGGAAACCTGGAAAGCTGAGCATCCTGTAGCTGTTTAATGGGTCATAGCCACTGTTTCTTTCTGAGATGATTTTGCAGCAGTGTTAGCCCTTAGAACAGCACGTGAGATATTTGTTACCAAACTCGATTTGTTAGTACTGTATTGAATCCATGTTTCAAGCTATTGGCAAGGAAAGAGGGAATCACCTGAATAAATGCACAGAAGAGGCAATTAAAATAGCAAATGTGAAAGGTCTGCAATCTTTAGCCATCCCAGAGGAAGACACTTCTTGACATTTCTCAGCTTACTGAACAGTGATAGATAATGTGATTTAGCTGCAGCAGTTTGTAATGGCATCATCTGACAGATGCCTGCCCTGCTGGGGTCCCTGCAGATGAAGATGCACAGACCTTAGTTCACATTAGTTTAAACTGTCCCTGAGGTGGGTTTAATAATCCCTGTAATGTCCTGCTCTGTATCCTGTATGTGTGTGACATCTTTCAGACAAAGCAGAGGCAATCCTGTGAGAGCAGTGATGTCTCCAAGTCATTGAAGAACCAGAAATTTGGAGCTTGTCACTTTTTTTCTGTCACGCTCACTTTCCACCTCGACAAAAAGATTTTTCAAATTAGGATGGATGCTCCCATTAAAAAGCAGGGTTTCAAAGCCAGTTGCCATTTAATAGAATGTAATCAAAATGCTTAATGATATGTCCTCTTAATCATGCACAGCCCAACCTGGTCTGTAGAGAAAAAAAGACCTTGGAGCGATCTTATCAGCTCTCTATCCACACTGGTATACCATCCACATCTTACAGTAATTTGAAGAAAATTTACATTGCAATGGAGAGAAATGCTGGATAAAAATTTACTTGCCTGTTTTGCTTGTACTCAGTACTCCTAATTTTTTGTCTGCAGTTTAGAACGTGTTGCCAATTGTCCAGTGTAAATCAGCTGAGGATAAATTTGAAAAAAATCCATTATATAGGAAGACAAAGGCTAAAGAATTCAAAACTAGACTAATTGAGTAACATCTTAAACATTAATTCACACAAGTTTTAAGCCCACCTGCACGTGCATTTTCCTATTACATTTTATTTTTAAACTATAATCTATGCCAAGGAATGGCTGAAAATAAACCTAATAAAGGGTAGTCATGCACAACAGTATGTCATAACATTCATATAACCTATCAAATTAACTCACTTTCTTCCTTCTTCTCATCAGTGTAGCATTTAAATGACAGAATAATTTTTTGCCTAAAAATGTACAATAGATAATAAAGGAGGGCATATTTTCATGACATTGTGATATTTTATATCAATCTACTTCCAATTTGCTATTTTTTTGAGCAGCACTTCTTTATGCTCCCTTTTTTTGTTTTGGCCATGGTGAGAGTAAAAAACGTTCGCGTTGAGGCTGGAGATTTTGACACCTTTGAAGAACATCCAACTCTGTCAATTATCATCAGCTGTTTCTCTGTGGGTCTAGAGAGCAGTTCCCTTTGTGCCTACCACAGAATTTCAGTTAGCTCTGAAGACTTGCATGAGAAGCTGAGGGAAACATCCTGGCTCAGGCCAAGATTTGTGAAATACAGGTTTTAGGGAAGTCAAAGGGAGAATGTGCTCCACACAGGAGATTTGCTGGCATGTGGTTGTTTCTTCTCTGTTGCTCCTGCAGATGTGCAGATTTTGGGACTGTCCAAAAGGGCAGTCAGCACCTGACTGGCCTACAGGAATTGTATTCTTACTCCAGCAGTGATAAGCAGTGGACTAAGTTGCAAATTGTCCATGTTTCACAAACCCAGGGATTAATAAGTAATTTTACTTTAAACCTAAGCAATCCAAGTTTCAAATACCAGTAATTGATACAAGCATTTTTTGACAGAAATGAGAACTTCTGATTTATGGTGCCCTGATGAAAACTCAATTTACATTCTAAGTACAAAAGTGTTGTTTGGGAAATATTTGTGATAAACGTGCTGTGATCTGTCCACTCTCCCACATGAGATGTACTAACACAGACATTAATCCTGGAGAACAGAGTGACTCATATTTGTTGATGGAATAACAATGGTGTCTGCATTTGTTCACTCATACAGGTAACAAAGCACACCATGGTACCATTAAGCTATAACCTTTGCAGGAGGCAATAAGGAGGGAAAAGGAAAGTGAATGTAGATATCTTTATAATTCTTTCCACATGTCCTCCTCCAGCAGAGGGGGTGTATTTCTCTGTGTTGTGGGGAGAGACATTGGCTCCACACTGGGCCATGTGGGATGGACAGAGGTAGATTTCTCTGTTGGACTGTTTTGTTTGAGGATCTTTTCATGTGACAGCCTTGCTGAGACCTCACAGTTTAGTTATGGTTTGGCAAAATGAACATGTAGAATTAAATACTATTGGATCACACATCTACCGAGTTGAGTGGCTGGGAGGTTGGGATGGTTAAAATCTCTCTTTGGTGCCATCTGCTTGATTAGAATTGAAGAATTACAGAATGGCTTGGGTTGGAAAGGACCTGAAATCCCATCTAGTTCAAATCCCATGGGCAGAGACGCCTTCCACTAGACCAGGTTACTCCAAATCCAATCCAGCCTGACACTGAACACCCCCAGGGATGAGTCAGCCACATCATCTTTGGAAAACCTGTTCCATGGCCTAACCATCCTCACAGTAAAGAATTTTGTTCCTAATATCCTATCTAAACCTACACTTTTTTCATTTAAAGCCCTTGTCCTATCACTATATACTTTTGTAAAAAGAGATGAAATACTGTCCCCAACTGGGTTTTTGTGGAAACCTTTCACACAAATGGAGTCCATGAATTTTAATTTTTCCTGCTTTATTTTCTTGATGCTTTTGCTACACAGGGCAGCTTTTATGTCCCATCTGAAAACTGCATGCAGCGTGCATACAAGTGGCATAAGGATCTCTGCCTTCTGCTCCTGAATGCTCAAAGGGGTCTTCACACGTACTACACCCTCATAATGAATGAGATTCCTGATTTACCACAGCTGAAGTTGGGTAAGTGAAAAGGCTTGTAAAATCACTGAATGTTTTAGAGTGCTGCATTTTTAAACACATATTTTACTATCAAAACTATTGATCTGTTCAGAGATTTTAAAGGATTTTCATCTATGTTTTCTGATTAGTGCTTATTTTTGCTGTTAAAGATGACTGACTCCTCAGATTGTGTGAATTCTTTCATAGGATGTGGCCTGATACGTAGATGGATAAAGTATTTTGAAGAATTTCTCAGAATATTTGCCTTTTGGTAATTTTTGGCTTCAGTTGCATTTTAAAAAGTGTATCTTGCAGTTCTGAATGGCCATGAATCTTGGGAAGTCTCTTAATATATTTTTTTCGCTTGAGCAAACATTTTTTTTATAATTGGAAAGAAAAATCTGAAAGGTGATACAAGTGGGTTTAAATTATACTCCCTTCTTTATAACTCACAATATATTTCTCCACTGTCAATTACAACCTGCTCTTGAAAGTTATTCTGATTTTCTTCCTAATTCAATTGTTTAATAGATTTTCTGGGTTTTTGGCTGAAGGTTTTTTGACTGATCAGGCCTGTTAGGTCTAACTTGCAAGTGCTGGCTGGATTTACAGGATGGAGTTCTGGAATTTGTGTTTAGTCATCTTTGTAATGACAGCATGAGGTCTCATGCAAATGAGACTCATTCATCTCATTCAAATCCTGCTGTCTCACCTATTTCTTTGAATTCAAGGAATGTGCCTCATAATTTCACTTCTGTGATTTTGTATTTTTGTGTTTCTGTGGTATGCAGGTTTTGAAGTTATCCATCATTGTTATGTTGCAGAGATAATTACATTGGGGTTGATTGCATTGGCCAGCAGGTTTTAAAAGGGAGTAAAATTTTCCATTACAGTCCTTGTATATAAAATCTATCAAACACAATGCATTATGCTTCACACACTTGTGGGCTTGATAGATCCTATTTTCCACTTCACCTCTTGTTCCCCAACATATATTTCCCTTCAAGACAGTTTAAAAGTCATAGATAGGTAACATAGGGTGTTATTCAATCCAACTACAAGAGAAAAAAAAAAAAAAAGAAAAACAAAAGACAACAAAACATTTTTTTAATTTGTAGCTTATGAGCTCTTAGACAGACTACAACATGCAACAAAACTGCTTCATGGATCTTGGTAATCAGGCATAGATAACAGAGCATTTGTGGTTCACTCAGACAGGGTTTTAGGTGGTGAGATGGCAGAGCTGTGCATGGATGAGTGACCACAACTCCAGGACCACCCCAGAGCCCATACTTATGTTCTAAAGATCATTTTCCTGGCTTTGAAATGAATACTGGTACTGAAGCAGGCATTTCATTTGCAAATGTACTTCTTGTAATGCACGAAAATGTACAAAATGCAAATACCCTTTTTAGCCTCCTGAGCAGAGTGTTATTTGCATCATTTTATTCACAGTCTGAAAATCTTCTAAAGACTTGGTTTTAAGGCTGATCTTCTGACACCTGTTGGAAAAGTCAGTAAAATTATGGGGTGTAAGATTCATGCAGTAATATGAATACAAATCAAATTTTTATGTCTGTCTCCTTACATTCACTGGAGTGAAACACACCCAATTAAAAATATGTTATCTGACACAGGTAGTGCTTTCTAATTTGGGATAGCATAAACTGCACACTGTACTTGCTATATTTCTCCACTGACCAGGGGAAGACTGTAAATGACTCATTCAGTTGTAACACCTATATTGTTCATATTAATCTCATAGGTTTTTACAGAATGTTAAGATAAATCCTAGAATATAAATCTCTGCACGCTTCCTTAATTATTTTTTTTCCCTAGCTTCCTAAACAGTATATTTAGAAAGAAAGTAGCTTATTTAGACATTAAAAATGGGAATTTATTTCCCAAATTTTACCAGCTCAGATTGAGTCTTTTCAAGGCACAGTCCATCTTGGTCTGTCCTTTCCCATTTATCAGTGCTATCTGAGAAGAGACATTTGGGGATGAGGAGGGGATGGGTCTGTGCGTTGTTCTGCTTTTTTCCTGCTTTGTTTCTTTATGGAGACCTTTACAAAATTCTGCATTGAAAAATCAAGCTGCTAAAGTTGGAGAGTTGATTGATGTCCTCCTTTTCCTGATATTTTGTGGTGCATTTAAAGCAGAGTGTCCCTGTGCTGGATTCTCTCAGGATTACATCAAAACACTGCTGCTTGCAGTGGTGAGGTAATTCCAACTTCACAAGGCAGTACAGAGATGCCCAATATTTTACTAGTCAGGAATTTGATGTTGATACACAGTCCTCTATAGCACACCAGGGACAACCATTCCTTGCAGATCACTTGCTCAGACTCTGTATTCAGTTCTACAGTTGGCCATAAATACCAAAGGCTAAAAATCAAACTTCTACTAAAAGAGAGTCAACAAAGAGTCAAATTCTGTTGTCTTTGTTGCCAAAACCCCAGCATTTTCTACTGGTTTTGTGGTCCAGATTGCTGATAAGCAGAATTTGCACCTGCAGGAGTACAAAGTGGGTTGTGTTGTGCCCACACCCAAACAGAAAATTCTCCATCAGGGAGAGTACCAAATGACTGATTTCTCTCATGAATAAATAGCAGATAATTAATATTTCACATCCACTGCTCTCAAACCTAATGTCTTTCTTTGTGTTTGATTTTTTTTTTTTTTCCTCAGAGGAGCTACCTGTGGAAGAGACATTATCCCAGCTTTGTATGGAGCTGCAGGTATTTTCTTCATCAGAACCTGCCCACAGGTTTTTCAAGTCCATTTTCAAGTGCACTGGGACAGTCCAGTAATATACCAGAGCAGGAAGAAATGGAATTTGGTGCCATCAGAAAGTTTGTTTCCTGTTTCTCTTCCACCAACTATTTTGCACAGCTTTGATTAGTTGCTTATAAGTTGTTCCTGTCACTTTTAACAAGCCACCAGCTGGATTATTCTAGCATCCTTCAGTGAGCCTACACTGAGTATCAGGATGACAAAAAATATTGTTTGGCGTAGGTTGCTTTTCTGCTGACAGGAGAAAAGGTACTTTGGCAGGTTGTACAACCATATATTTTCAAATAAAAATAACTAAATGTGTTTGGAGGATCATGGGAGCAAAAAAATGATTTTGGCACAGAAGTGACTGAACTACTCTCTTGAACTTGCTTCTCCCAAGTTTATTTCAAGTGAGACAATGAAAAGTCATCAAGAGTGCCAGGAAGAAATGCAAACGCCAGCTGATCACTAGAAAAATCAGAGATTTCATATATTTTATTTATCATAGAATCATAGAATCATTAGGTTTGGAAAAGACCTCAAAGATCATCTAATCCATCCTTTCACCCAATATCACGGTGCCCAGGAAACCATATAAATAATGTGCCACCTGCTCATTTTTTGAACAATTCCAGGGTTGGTGATTCCACCACTTCCTTGGGGAAGTGAATTTGGTAACAATTAATGGAGGGAAGATGAGTCCAAACCAAATGAGGAGTCCATTTTCATTCCTGTTCCAAATTGTGAGCTAATGTTGGTCAGCCATGGTTTTAAAACTGTTTCAAATGAAAAATTTATTAGTTTTGAGTCCTGACTTGGATGCTTTGAAGGAAATGTGATTTCACATAAAATTGATTTAGAGAAGCATAACTTATTGGGCTCATCTCTACTAGATTTAGAAGTGATAACAGTCTTGAGTCTCCTTTGGATTAATTCTCAATGCAGTAAGATTCTCACAAGTAGAAATCCTTCCTTCCTTTCCTTTCCTTTCCTTTCCTTTCCTTTCCTTTCCTTTCCTTTCCTTTCCTTTCCTTTCCTTTCCTTTCCTTTCCTTTCCTTTCCTTTCCTTTCC
>WEIU01001162.1:183979-216746 GCA_013389925.1 Aegithalos caudatus | reverse complement strand
CCTTCCTTCCTTCCTTCTTCCCTCCCTCCCTCCCTGACAAACTCAAACATTTGATAACCAGCACACTGGACAAATAGCCATCACATACCTTTTCCTAAGGTGACTTGAATTAATAATTCCTCTTTCTTGAAGACTGAGCTTTCAGTTTATGATGTAAGAAACAGTTTACTGACTTAAATAAAAAAATAGCACTGACATACAGCTTATAAAATTGGATGCCATAAATAAAGTAGTGCCCTGACTCTGTAAAAGGAAATGTTTGAGCAGGATCTTTTGTTTCCCAGTATCCCCCTGATTTTTCCCATACCAGAATGGGTGCTGGAGCTTGTGCCATTTTGGACAAGTCATTAAAACAGAATAGCATCCAATGTAAACACAGTGACAATATCTGTTTTATCCACACACAAATTTTCTCTGCTTCTCTCACACACACAGACAATTTGTTTTTTATCATGGCTTAGTTTGCAGTGTCACCAACCTGGGAACTACCTGCATAATAAAATGTGAAAATAAGCAGGCTTTCAGCTAGAGTGCAGTCCTAAGCACAAAAAAAGACCCAATGAATAACATGGAGGTAAAATGCAATGTCTGTCTCCCATTAAAGAAATTAAGAAGTCGACAAATTAAGAGAGCTGGGTTTGTTCAGCCTGGAGAAGACTCCAGGGAGAGAATTTAACAACTTCCAGTACCTAAAGGGGCCACAGGAGAGCTGGAGAGGGACGTTTTACAAGGGTATGTAAGGCTAGGAGAAGTGGGCACGATGTTAAACTGACAGAGGGCAGGTTTAGATTAGATATAAGGTAGAAATCCTTTATTATCAGTGGTGAGACACAGGCACAGGTTGCTCAGAGAAGCTGTGGATGCCCCTCCCTGGAAGTGTCAAAGGCCGGGTTGGATGGGGCTCTGAGCAATCTGGCCTAGTGGAAGGTGTCACTGCCCATGGCAGGGAGGTGCAAGAGGATCTTTAGCCCAACCTATTCTACAGTTCTGTAATTCTATGAAATTGTGAAATGAGAAAGTTTGGTGTGCAGAGACTTTGCTTTCTCACAGAGCTTTAGCACAGAGCTGGGGGCACACAGAGACCCAGGACGTTCTGGTGTGGGACAGGGGCAACAGCACACACTGGAACGTCTGTTTTCACAGACACAGTGTTTCGGTTTGAGGTTTCTTGTTTGGTTTCCCCTCGATCACCCATCTCTATTCTAACATGACATAGCTGAGAGGACGCCTTTGCTAACCGTCTGGCCGTGGTTTATTTCAGAGCATCCAGCACCATCTGCTGGATAATTTGGAACCCACACGGTTTGATTTTTTTCCCCTCTCAGTTACTACACCAGCAGTAAAATGTCTACAAAAAATTATCTGTTCCCACTTCTTGTTCTCTAATGGCATTGCTGAGACCATTTGTGCTAAAATATGTGATTTTAAAGAGAAAAAGAAAATGTCTCACCAGCTTTATTTGGGGTAAAATAACTGAAAATGGTAGCTTTAGTAATAATATTCTTAAACCAAGAGAATTTTTTTTTGTTGCTGTTGCTCCTAAAAGGACTTAATCTAATATATGAACTGATTCTTTTCTGTAATATTCCTGATCTCATAATTTCCTTCCTGTCCTTCAGCTGCTGAGTAATCCAGAGAAGATAGCAGAACAGATAAGCAAGGACCTGGCCTGGCTTTGCTCTCACCTCCTGGCCTTGTGGACCCAGTTCCTAGAGGTGGCAACACTCCATCCAGAAGTCACAGCTTATCTGACTCAGGAACATCACATGCTAAGGGTAATCTTAAGAAGTTAAAAGCAAATTCAATAATGGTCACCTCCTGATAAACATTAGAGATTTATTTAGATGTATATTTCCAATCCAATTCTGCCTCTTTGACTATTTGCATGAAATGGGGTGAGCACAACAAGGGTTGAAGAGGAGGGGAAGAAGAGGTGAAGCTCAGGATTTGAAATTACAGATTTCAGTTTCTGGAATGAAGGTGGTGGAGTTTGTGTGACCCAGGATCCTACATAAAATGAGAAACTTTGAACACCAGGATCAGACATAGGAAAGGAGGTGGGTGGGAAGGAGTGTATGCCACCTATACTTGATAGATATCTGTAAATCATAAACACTTGTTTTAAAAAAATCTAAAAATCACAAAATCTAAATATAAAAAAATGCAGTTTCATCTCAACTGGCTTCACAAAATTGCCATAAAGAATATGGATTTGTTTTCTTCACTGTTGTATATATAACTATTTGCCTTTCTCACAATGAAGTGAACAAAACAAAATATTAATATTGTTGATGTTGAAATTGCTTCTTGTACTTGGTAATAAAGAAGACACAAAACTGCTTGTCATTCGAGCAAATGTTGTCAGATCTGCTTATCTGATTAGTTCAGCAAGTGTTCTGTCTTCCATCAGGACATTCTTGGTTATTGACCAGACAGCAGTTCAGCACATCACCTGAGCTGAACTCAGTCTGGTCTAATCATTAGAGTAGGGACAGTGTGGAAAAGGGCAGGAGTCACCGTGCATGCATTAGGGGTGTGCAGGGCAGGTTCTCACACCTCAGCTTATCTTCTGCTCCTGGCAAAGTCCCTGGAGGTCAGAGTGACCAGAGTGAGTCTCCCATGGAGCTTGCAAAAATGGGGCATAAAATTCAGGAAGAGGTGGCTGACTGCCTGATGCTGAAACTCCCCTGGTTAGTCTGATGAGGTCTCACCATTTGGTCTTCGTCAAATTACATATGCATGCTCCTGTTCCTCCCCATATAAACTATGTATAATTGTACTTTTTCACCACTGTAAGATGGTTTGAGAGCCCAAAATGGAAAAATCTACTGTTAGGACACAGTACTTTTGAAGGGATGTTTGTCCTTTGTTCAGTAAGGCCATTTGCTAAAGCACAGCTGGGATTTAGGGAGATGCTGAGATGCCCTGACATATGCTTTTCGCTACCATTTTCTGTCCCTGTAACAGAGGTCACTTTTACAATTATTATTAGGAATGTATGGGCTGCAGTTTAACAGCTCAGTACGTTTGATTGCATATTATGCTTGATTCATTTAAACTCAAAGCTTATTCCAGGGCAGATGAGAGCACTGAATTTTTTATAGCTTATTTCACACTCTGTGCTCTGCCAGCCACTTCAGATCCATGGCTCTTTTGTAATTGATTATCCAACACAGAACAGATCTAATGTCCATGAAGGGATTGGAAGAGCTCTCAGTTTGTAAGTATCACGACATAGGCAGGTGTGTTTCTACTGTGATAGGGCTCATCCTCCTCTGGACTGATATGTAAGGCTTCCTTGGCTGTTGTGGTAGTTTGAGAGTCACTGCAGATGTTCCCAGAGAAGAGATGATCAATTATGAATTGTTCTAATTTAGTAAGTCACTGCACTACTGCCTTTTGCACAGTGGGAAAGGAATAAATCTTCCCAACTTTAACAATACAGGGGAAAATGATAAATTTGACAGCTTTTAGACAAGTAGTCGAAGATGCAGATAACCAAACTTTGATTTATTGTCAAGGGAGCCTTCTTACCTTGCAGCAAAATATTCAACAACTGCTGATTTGTGCTGGACTGGAAAATGAAGCAGAATTGAACTCTTTTTTTTAATGTCAACACTAAGGAATCTGGTCCTGATAGTCAATGCTGTGCTCTTAGACTGATAGAACTTGTCACCCTTCAGCAGATTTTAGGTTTAATTTGTGTGCCTCTCTCTCAGGTGAGAAGATTCTCAGAAGCCTTCTTCTACACTGAGCACCAGAAACCTGCCGTGCTCATGTTCCAGGAAGGCCTGTAAGTAACCCATTAACATTCCCTGTCTCTGGAATGACTAAAAAAATGACTGCAAAATATTTTGCAATGAAGAACAAGATCTTTTTCTGCAGGGTATGAATGAATTTGGTTTGAGAGAGGTCATTGTGTCTGTTTTAGCTCCATATTGTAAACTTATTGAAATGAGTTTCAAAAGTAAGTAACTGATCAGGAAGGCCCTAGAAATAATTAATTTTAAGCTACATATATGTATATATTTACCATTCTTCAATTACCTTCCTAAACCAAATGCACCAGATTCATCACTGGTACTTTTAGTGGGAAATAACTGTTGAAAAGCAACAACCTTAACATTTACAAATTTGATTTTTACCAGCCCTAAACCATTCCAAGCTAAGTATTTCTTTCAGCTGGAAAATTCCTGCTTGTAACCAAACTGTGAAGTGTGAGGAGCCAGTCTTAAAGCTACGCCAGGGCAAATCCTGCCTTTGGTTTTAGCCCATGAACCCAAGTGGAGGACTTGGATGATACTCAGGAACTGACCCCTGAAGGCAGAGTTCAAAGAAGGATGCTCAGATTTGAATTTCTGAGTAATGAATGTTATCCAGACGATTTGTCACCACGGGCAGACCACAGCATTACCAGTGTGAAACCCATCTTTCAGTAGGGGCTGAGAGGCCATGTCACAGGTCCTGTCACAATGATGATTTTTAAGTGAGACATTTGCTTCTGACCTAGTTCAGAGGAGAAAATTGCTTTTTTCAGAGCTGTCATTGGGGACATTAAGGCTGATTCAGTGTTGATGGAAAGGGCCCTGACTTCATTAGTGAATGGGTTGTACAAGGCTGTCTTGCTCTGCCAAATTAGAGTAGCACCATAGCTGCAGGGTCCCAGCTGTGTTCATTTGGTTCTCCCATTTCAGGATTTTAGGGAGCTGTGTGCAAGGAAAACCCCATGTAAAGATCCCGGGGTGAGGACACACACACTCATGGCACCATTGAAACAAACATATCCCTGCACAGAGGAAAGCCTAATTGCATGGAGTGTTCCTATTTCTCAGGCAGTCATAGAAATAGCCCATTTCCTACAGATAAACTCAGTGTTTTTTCTCAGTGATTATCAAGAAAGGTAAGTAAAACAAACAAACAAACAAACAAACAAAAAACACACCCCCCCCCCAAACAAACAAACAGAAAAAAAACCCACCAAAACCCTAAAAATCAAACAAACAAAAAAAAGAAGGTAAAAAAATTATTACTTGGTCTGTGAGAAAATCTGGTCTCTACAGGCCATGTGGCAAAGTCAGGTTTTCTTCCTGAATTTGCTAGATGATGTAGTTGGAAAAAAAGAGTCTTGGCTGTCAGAGTATTATTGATATTGGGAGTGGTAGTAGGGATTTTTAATTGAGTTCACACACTCACCAGCTGAGATCAATGCTCACTGTGCCAGGTGCTGTACAACCACTTCGAGCAGTAAGGTTTTTCCCCCTCTTTTATTTCTCCTTCTTACCAGACAGGAGTTGTTTTTTGCCTCTCGTGCTGTTGTGGGTTTGTGTGAAGCTGTGCATGTTTGTGCAAAACTTAACAGCATTTGACTGCTTAGGCAGAAAAGGACACACCATTCCCAGTAGGCTGGGTGTGGCACAGGTTGGAGGCCTCTAGCAGGTCACATTCCCTCCTTAGACTTTACAGACAAAAATATTTCTCCTTGCTCACTTTAATATCAATTATTCATCTTTTTCACAAGGTTAAGTAGTAATCAGACAAGGAATAATGACTTTAAGATGAAGTACAGGTTTGCTTTCATGTGACTGCCAACGAAAATCTTCTTATTCTCTGTATTTCATGTTTTCCCCATTTTTTGAGACAGATGTTTAAATATGAAAACTCATCAGAAGTAAAATTTATTGCATTTATTATAGCCAAACACATACTCATCTGCCAGTTTAAAGTCACATTCACTAAGGAGAGCCAGACAGCATTTTGAGTGGCCTAAATGATGGAAACAGATGGGGGGCTACAAAAAAGCCAGAGAGGGACTTTTTACAAGGACATGTAGTGATAGGAAATGGCTTCTAACTGAAAGAGAATCAATTTAGATTAGGTATTAGAAGAAAAATTCTTTACTGTGAAGGTGGTGGGCACAGGAATGGGTTGTTCAGAAACTCTGTGGCTTCCCTCTGGAAGTGCTGAAGGCCAGGTTAAGCAACCTGGTCTGCTGGAAGGTGTCTCTATCCACATCAAGGGGGATAGAACTGAATGATCTTGAAGGTCCTTTCAGCCCTAAACCATTCTATAATTCTGTGACTCTGTCAAGAGAAAAATGGCTGAGTAATGTGCCTTAGCTCTTCCAGATTCGTTCATGTGTGAGACACCTCACTGTGAGTGCTCTCAGGCCTGATATAAGTGAGACAGAGGACTTGCCATGCATCCTTCTTGGCTTTGTTCCTCCCTGTACTGCTCTACCAAATTTTTGATTATCGCTTCCAGCATCTGGGTTTTGAAACTCAGCCAGAGTGACAGACCTCATTTCCTGACCAGAAACCAGCTGAGGGATCCAGTCCCAGCCAGCAGCCAAGACCCTTGGGAGGACAGCAATGGGTTATGGCAGCTAACAGGAGCCTGTGGCAGTGGGATCTGAAATAATTTCAAAACCACTGAAATTTTTCAGGAAGGGTTTGTGCAAGTTGTAGATATCTGTAACTGAGAGATGGAAACCTTCTAAGAGTTCTGGGTACCCCCCCACCATGCAATACTGCTTCCCTTTAAACACATTGACTCTGTCCTCTACCTGCATATCTGAGCTTGCAGGAGTAATGGAGAAACAGCACAGCAGCTACCCAAGCACTCAATTTGTTTTGTACTTTGCTGCCAGGATCCAGAGCCACGCACAGATTTCTACGGAAATTCGTAATTCGGATTATTTCACCAGCATGCCCCCGCTGCCGGCGGAATGCCTGGACATCGACGGGGACTGCAACACACTCCCAGTTATCTTTGAAGATAGGTACACAGACATGCCTTGCAAAGGTGAGTGAAACACCACAGGGCACAGCTTCATGAGACAGCTTGAGCTGAGGGAGGTATTTCCCCAGCTCAGGATAAGTGATCTCACATCCCTTGGGCTTATGAACCTGGAAGAGAGTGTGACCCCCTAAGAAATACAGCTGAATTTTAGTGTTTTCCCTAATAGTAGAGTATTTCCCTCACATTTTTCATCTCTAAATTAATTTTTATTTTAAAAAGAGCTGGAGGAAAAATCTAGAAAGAAAATCAGATCTTTTCGATTTTTGCTACAGTACTAATTTAAAGAAAAAACACTAGACTGATATCCCCACTATGACATCTAGTGGTAAGAAATCTCGCAACAAAACCCCCAAATTTCAGTGTAAAGCTTCACACTCCCCTGAAAGGCAGCATTGCCTTCCAAAAAGTATCTTGTCCTTTGAGTACCCCAATAAAGTTTTTAATTAAGAAATTATTTAGCTCCAGAAGTTAATTAGTAAAATCTCATACCCTTTACTACCTTTTCTCCTTTTCACTCAACCTTTAATATTACCAAGGAAGCAATATGTATTAATACTATAGGCATCCATAGTGTAGTGAATACAGCCTGTGGTACAAAATCTTCACTCTTCCACAAGTATTCTACTGCCTAATTTGTGACAATACTCATTAAAGGTATTTAAATTATTAAGCTGAGTATTAAACTGATTTAAAGAGCTATACTATGTACAATATTGAATGACACCAGGAATGCAAAGAAGTATCCATTTTGTTTTTCTTACCTATTCTCTAAAAACTAGCAGTATATTTACAGTTATACTGGGGAAATTTTATTTTATTTTATTTTATTAATATTGTCCTGTTTGGCCTAACTATAACTGTTCAATGAGTGTAATTCTAGTTAAATGCACTCTGGCATGTGCATTTGTAGTATGCCTTTAATGCATGTATAATTGTTATAATATAAAGATATAGAGTAATATTTTAGACTTTAAAATCCCTTTATCAAAGTTTCCCAATTCTTTGGGGTGATTTTTTTGTGTTCTTACAGGTAATATATTTCTTTTTTCCTTTTATTCTTTCTTTCTTTCAGATCAGAATTTGGAAGTTTTCCCAGATTTTGAAGTTCCTGCAAATACTCAATTGGATGTAAAACTGGACAATGAAGATTGTGCATCAGATGATGCCACTGCAGTAATGAAAGGAGACTTTGAAAAAGATACTCCACTAATACACACAGACAGGATAAACAGGAATCCCTCATGCCTACACAGCAGTACTGAAGCTGCTGCTAAGGGTTTTAACCAGCACTCCACATCTCAGGTATGTACAATAAACAACGAAGGCCAAAGGAAACCTGAAAATATTTTTGTTTCAAGAGAGGAAACTATTTCTGACTCAGAGCCAGGCAATACAGAACATATGTCAGAAGACTTGAAAACATCTGAGGAAGTTTTATTAAAAGATAATAGACTTGGGGCAGAGGTTATCTGTGGAGACATGGAACCCAGCAATAAGGACTCTCACAAAAGTGAGCCCATGCTAATTGTCAGTTCTCAGTATGAGTGTGGAGCATGTGGAACTGATGCCTTGGAAGACAGGACTGAAATACATGAACTAGATGAATTTGGTCACCCTGAAACTAATTTCACTTCATCTGAGCTTGCACTGAATGAATTGACTGGTCTTGAAAAACCAGAGGATGCTGACACCAAGGCTCATCTTCCTGTTTTGAAAGCTTTGCCTTCTCACAGCTGTGAAATGAAATCGGTCACAAAGGAGCAACGAAGTGAGGAGAGCGAAGAATTCACCCTGATGTCAGGGGTCATAAAAAGATCTTCCTCTATAATATCTGATTCAGGCATTGAAAGTGAACCGAGCTCGGTGGCGTGGTCTGATGCTCGTAGCCGGGCCCTGGAGCTGCCCAGTGACCGCGAGATCCTGCACCACTTGGTCCGGAGGCACGCCATCCACCGCAATTCCCTGGAGGGTGGCCACACGGAAAGCAACACCAGCTTGCCCAGTGGTATCCAGGCGTCGCTGACATCCATCAGCTCTTTGCCCTTTGAGGAAGAGGAGAGGGAAGTGGAGCTTACCAAACTGACAAAATCCGTCTCTGCTCCTCAGATCAGTAGCCCGGAAGAGCCCACGGAGGAGGTGGATATATCAAAACATGGCGAAGCCACCTCAGGAGATTCAGATGAAAACTTAAGAAGCTGCATGGAAACAGAGGACAAAGATGGAAAGATGATCATGGACTTTTCTGAGTGTGAAATGACCACTGAAGGTGGACAAATAGAACAGAGAAGACATCCCAAACCCTTCCTCAAACACAGTAGCAGTAATGCTGAGTTACAAGGGGAGGAGGAGAAAGGTTTTCCAGAGACTTGCTGTAACTTGGAAAACACAAGACCACCCATTTGTCCGAAGCAGCTCCAAGATAATGTCTCTGAGTGCCTGTCACTGGAGAGCAATGGTGAGTGCAGCTTAAAAACACCAAGGGCTTGTAATTACTTGGACAAAAATATAGATAAGGTTGATACATGCATTGAGGATCCAAAGGATAAACTTAAGCCGGACAGTTTAAAAATACAACAGGGCTCTTCCAATAGTAGAATTTCAGGAGAGGAGAGTTTTTCACAAAGCATAAAGGTGGTACCAGATTTTTGCTATCCTGTTACAGCTCCTTCAGACACCTCCACTGAATTTGGCTCACTGCGAGGAGAATGTGGCAGCTCTCTCGCTGATGAGAGCCCAGCAGTGTATGCAGAAGTGCAGGGGTTGCAAGAAATTGAGCTCAATGACTCACCTGCCTCAGCAGACCCTGCTGCAGGGTCCCTCCAGGCTGAACGTCCTCAGGAGCCCACCAGCCAAGAGAATAAACTTGTAGCGAACGGCACCGGGTTTCCTTTGGCCACGACAGAGGGAGTAGCCCTGGAAAGCAGAAAGGCTGCTGATGTGGTTAACCTGTCCATCTCTTGCACAGCCACCTGTCTTCCCTTTTCTTCCGTGCTCAAAGAGACCCCTGCCGTGGCGGGCTCCTCGGCAAAGCAGGCTGCCTTCCCCATCACGCGCCAGCCGCTGGGATCCTTCGGAGTTGTCGGTTCTAATTCAGACGAGATGGATGAAGAGACCAACGAAAGGATGCTGAAGTAAGAATGACCAATTACCTCATTAATGTAGCCCTAATGCCAAGGGACCCTGGCACAGTTCAGGACCCTAATGCTCTGGGCATACAAGAAGCTTTCATTTGAGACATTTGCCTGAGGAATTTCAGTATTAATAACCCAAACAGACAAATGGTTCATATAGAATGAGTAATTTAAATAGACAGGAATGATGGAAACACAGAGAGACCGAGATTGCCAAAGACATTGGGTCCTTAATTCTCATGACAAATGGTGAGGTTTAGGTATCTAAATAATCTTTGAAAGCTGAACTTCCTTTCTGAAATCAAGGGTACCCATACCAGAGCATCAGTCCCAGATATTCAGATCACTGTGGCAGTGCCACAGACTGTTTTACTCTTCTGCTTTAATAACTGCACTCAGTAGCTGAAGTATGAAATTCAGATTGGCTGATATGTCTCGACTTCACCTTCTCACATTGGGAAAATGGGAGAATTGAAGCCATGGATAGCTGGGGAAGAGATATTATTTTTGTTTCTTGCTTCATTGCCCAATGCAAAAGTGCCACATTGTGACCTTGATGTCACAGAGGCCCATTTCACAGATTGGCACACTAGCACTTATATTTTTCCAATATAGTTTGGTGCCTCTGCTGTGCTGAGGAAAAAGAGTGGAACTGAAATTTCTCAAACCATTCAGCTGCCCAAAATGTTGGCTGTCTGCATGTACATTCATTTTCAACCCAAGACTTTGTTTTTATCCTTTTGAAAGCATCCAGAAGTTTTATACACCATGCTTAAGTCCTGAAAAATCCAAGCACAGAATTTATTTATTTGTGAAACAGAACATTTGAGCATGTATTCATGCAAATTAATCCAAAGCTTCTAAATTCATGGCCCAAAAGAAATTTTTTTTTTTTTTTTTTTTTTTTAATACTTGTGTCCCTTAAAATTAGTTGGGCTGATGTAATTGCTCACTGTTGGACTTGAGTATCTTGGAGGTCTTTTCCAATCTCAATGATTCTATGATTATATCAAATTTCCATAAGAGATCTCCACGCTTTAATGGTTATATCTCCAAAGCTTGTCTGTCCCAGTTTTCTACTTAATTCTACACTTACATGGTTATTATTAATTCCTAAATTATCTGGATAAGTTTTACTGAGTCAAAAAGCCACTGAAGAATTTGTCATCTTCAGCCAGCAGAATGCTTCTGGGTGAATTCAAGTGTCAAATTCTAGATCTTTAGTAGGAAACATCTTTCAGCATTGAGATGTTCTTCTTCTAAATACTATTAAATGTTTTCAAAAGAATCCAAAAACAAATAAACTCAAAAATATCTACCACATGAGGTGCATCCCTTAACTCTAGCTTGAGGAAGAACACGTTCTATCTGACTATCAGTGCATCTGACATTAGCAAAATTATACATTTTGCATTTCAGTTCCTATATGGCCAATAACATTGTTAAGAGGCAAAATTGCTAATTTTGTACCTCAGTCTCATTTTATGAGCTACCAGAAAATTGTTTTTTCTACTTTAATTCCTCTGGCAAGTGTGAGTTGCTAATGCACTTCAGTTCTTCCCTGCATGTAGACAGAAATTCAAAGAAACAGAGTTTATTCCCTCCATTCTGACTTCTCTCAGTCATAATAGATAAGGAATTGCATCCAGGTCTCTGCTTAAAAGTTGAAAATGTAATTTCTGCAAAGACAAGCCTCCTCATTTCTAGTTTGAAGGTTTGTTGCTGACCACCCAGTTCTATTGTGATTAATTAATGTATTCTCCAGTTTTTATCAGGCCAAAGAAAAATTTAAAAAAGAAATGAAGATTGAAGGATTTCTGTACAGTGACTTATCTGTACTAGCTTCTGATATCCCATATTTTCCACCAGAGGAAGAGGAAGAAAATTTGGAAGATGGAATTCACCTGGTTGTCTGTGTCCATGGATTGGATGGTAAGACCAGGAAGAATTTGCTGTTTCTAAGATGTTTTGGTGTAAATTACAAAAAACAACAACAAAAACAAAACAAAACAAAACAAAACAAAAACAAAAACAAAAACAAAAACAAAAACAAAAACAAAACAAAAAAACAAAAACAAAACAAACCAAAACAAAACAGAAAACAAAACAAAAAATGTTCAGCAAGCATGAAAGAATGGAGAGTCTAAGTATTTGTTTTAACTAAAATGCTAAATCCGTATTATGCTATTCAGTCCATTTTAATAAAGGATCTATGAGAATATTAAGTATTATTGTCAATGTAAGGGATCCTGCTATCTGGTTTTGGTTCGGTTTAGATTGTTTTGTTTGTTTTGTTTTGTTTTGTTTTGAACAGCAATCTACACCAAAGCACATCAATCCTCCCCTGTACAGGAAGAGTGCATTGTAGTAACTCCTTGTCTTTCCACAAATGCTTGGTTGTTTTACAATATGTCCCCAGGAGGGGAACATTATTTAACCCCCCAAAACATTGTTATAGATTAGATAGTGGCTGCCTTTATAAAGTGAGAGAATAAAAATCATTCTTCACTGCAGAGGAAGCTGGTCCTGTGTTTTTTTTACATATATGCTTTCTAAGCAGAAAAGAGTTTTGTTAAATGTGAACTTTCTCTTGAAAAAAATTATTGATAATAATTAGAAAGGTATAGATGTTTACATTGAAACTACAGAGAAGTGGTAGAGGCTCTGAAATCTCAAAAAAAAAAAAAAAAGAAAGAAAGAAAAACAAATACCCTCTTGAGCCAGGACTGTTTGCCATTGGACATCTCAGCAGCAGAAATGCCCTTCTCGTGAGGTAGTGGTACCTTCTTCACCCACCAAATATTTCAGAAGACTTTGGAATTTCCTAGTACAGAATGAGGCATCTCTCAAAGTATTAGGAGTCTGATAGTAGTTCAGCACCACCTTTAATTGTGAATACAAGAGATGGGCCCCTGTGCATCTGAAGGTACAGCCCTGTAGCCCAGCACAGGTATTGAGGTATCCCTGGGGGCCTCACCTTAGCTTGGTGTCTTTTTGTTTTACCTCTGCTGTTCAGCAAATAGAGAACAGATTTATTCTAGACCTGATCTTTGCCCTTTCTTACCTATCATTTATGCAGTCCCCCACAGCAGCAGGTGAGGTCCAGCACACC
Organism: Aegithalos caudatus; assembly: GCA_013389925.1. Lineage (NCBI taxonomy): Eukaryota > Metazoa > Chordata > Aves > Passeriformes > Aegithalidae > Aegithalos > Aegithalos caudatus. The sequence continues at coordinate 203,705 of WEIU01001162.1, read as the reverse complement.
TGTGGCAGGAATTCCTGTTCTCCTGCTCTTTCAACACATGATCCTGAGGTGTGATAACATTCTTAGCAGCACTTAGAGCTCTGTGGTGTCAAATTTGTTGGGTTAAATTGACTCTATATTGGTTATTTTTCTGTTGAATTGCATCTTCTAAAGTACCATTTGTTCCTAGGTAACAGTGCAGACCTGAGGCTGGTAAAGACTTTTATAGAACTGGGACTTCCTGGTGGAAAACTGGACTTCCTAATGTCTGAAAGAAATCAGGTAGTACAGAGATAATTTCTGTCTTCCTTTCAATTCCTGAAATAGTGCCTTCAGCAAAAGCCTTTTCACCAGCTGAGTGAAACAAAAGCACTGGGGAATTCAGGGAGTTGTATGTAGTAATTATTGCAAAGGCCTGGTTCTCTTCCTCTCTAATTTGATAGGGTGTTCAAACCTATTGGAAAATATTCCTGGCATTAAAGTCAAAGGCAATGACATTAGCAGTAATAAGATTAGACCTTAGAGAAAGAAAATTAATTTATCCTGCCAGTTTGCAAACGTGGCAGCCTGGTGCCTCTGCAACACAGCACCAACAGAAAGCAGCAAATTTAGTGATGCTAAATTCTCTGGGGGATGTGGAATATCCAGCAGGTGTTGTCAGTTCCCTTTGCTGCCTCAGCCACTGTTTCTCCATTGTTGCAGTGTTTGTGGGATTTATTTCCTTGAATGATAAAGATATGTCTTCCAGAAAAATTGATTGCTGATCTAGGCAGAGAAACAGAAATGAATCCTGTGCTTTGCTTGGCAGTGGAGCCATATTTATGACCAAAGGGCTAACTTTATGCACAAGATAAGGATTTCCATTGTGCAGTTAGAGAAATTATTCTGATTTATGACCACCTGAGAAACCTGAGTTTAAACTTTCAAAATTTCTTTGTTCAAAAGCTTTTATATTTTGAAATGGCTGGTTGGTGTATGTCTATGAACTCGCCACCTTCCAGTGCACAGCTCTGTCAGCAGCATGCCTGGAAAGTGAACATAAGCAAGGTGAAAATAGTCAGGAGACCACTTCATACTTCCATCAAGGCCTCTTCCAAGAGAAGAAAAGGTTTTCAGAGAACTTCTTACATCTGTATTAAACATTATCCAGAGTCCATAATGGAAACTATTTAGAGATCTTACTGTCTGGGAAGGTGGGGAAGTTCTCACAGCACTGGAAGTGGAACTTGGGTGGCTTGATGGCCATTTTAATAATGTAAAGCATCTCATCATTGTTTTTCCCTTCTCTGAGAAACACACTGAAAATGACCCAAAAATCAGTCTTTTAGCTGGTTTGCCTTTTAGAGGAAAATTCAAACCACTTTTTTAGGCATCCATTTGTGATGCATTTGGAAAGCTCAATCAGGCTGAAATGATAGTAAAGGATGGAGACATAATCAGGTGGAATATGACACTTGACATGTTTTGTTTATGATTAACGTTCAGGATGATATTCTTGGACTTTTAAACAACCTAAAAGGTTTGGGATAATGAGCCTAGGAGGAAATCATTAATTATCAATGCAGACAAAACAAACAGGCAGAAGGTTACTGGACTGTTTGTAGTTTATGAGAACATTTATTTCAAGTCTGTATTGTGAAGTGAATATCGTTCATGTTTTCCTGTGCAAGAGCTGCAATTAGCAAGATGAGTTGTGTCACAAAAGCATTAATTACTGATATGTTTCAAAAGCATTAATTACTCATATCTTTGCTCTGAATAGCTGTTCCAAGATTTGATGATTGTTTTGTGGCATCTCATTAGTTACAAGTTTGATTTAGAGTTCTGTTGGATTGCCAAATTACAAAGTTCTGAATATAATCTGCCTGTAATTGTATAGACTGGGAATATATTGCTTGTTTTATTGTCTCACAACTGGCAGTACTGTTGCTAGCAACAAATTATTCATCTGTCTCTAACACTTATTTTCTTACTGATGGCTGTTGAATAACAAATACAGAGCATTTGATTAAGACAGACAAATAATTTTGTGATGAGATACATAGCATCAGCATAACCCTCATGTAAAAGTATAATCCTGTAAAGTATTTTATTGCAGTAATCTGTTGAATCCTAAATGCCAAAAGCTTTTCCTCCATGTGCAGAGCCTGGTATCTAGAGCAGCTGAGCATTAGCAGTTCTCACCATTGCCAAGTCAGGCTGCTTTAGCATCATGCCTATGATTCTGGAATCACTCAGCAACCTGTCTCAAAGGAGAACTTCAATTTAAGAGGACCTGGAGACTGAGAAAAATCTCTCATCTTCCCCCTTGAGCATGTATAAAGAAAACTTACACTGGTTGTTACATTTCTGCTTGCATTTTGACTTTGAAAATAACCTCAGTCTGCAATAAGTATAATAAATTTTAATTCATTAACTCATTTAATTTTTCAACAGACTGATACTTTTGCTGATTTTGATACAATGACTGACCGATTATTGGATGAAATTATTCAGCATATCCAGTTGTACAACCTCTCCATATCCCGAATAAGGTAAGCTTTATGATAGCAAATAGTGTGTAACTGTTTGAGTTACATGAGCAACACCCAGTGAAATTAGATTTTCCTAAAGTGCCCTGTGTCAAAAGCTATTGAATCAGTGAGATTAATTTTTACATTCTTGTAGATGAGAATGAAAGATTCTTATGAAAGAGAATCTTGTAGGCTGAAAAAAACATTAAATAATAATTAAAGGATCTTATTGAAAACTCTGACAGAGTCCTCTCTCCAGAACCATTTGTGCCATCCTTACGTTTATTTTAAAGAAAACACAGATGCGTTTCATGGTAATGTAATTCTTCCTTTCCCAACAGTTTTATTGGACATTCCCTTGGTAACGTCATCATTCGATCTGTCCTAACTCGCCCCAGGTTTCGCTATTACCTCAACAAGTTACACACCTTCCTGTCCCTCTCTGGGCCTCACCTGGGAACCCTTTACAACAACAGCACTTTGGTTAGTACAGGTAAGAGTTGATGGGAAAGCTTTGACTGGCTGTGGTCCATGGCAGAGCACATGAGAGGGCAACAAGTGGAGGTAGGAATTTATTGTAGCATGACTTGTACCTTGAAGTTGTGGAAAATATTTGCTGAAGACTTCAAACCATATAGAAAAAACTGCACTTTTAATATCTATGAGGTCCATCATATTGCTCCCTGGAAGGCTCAGGGGTGTGCAGCAGTAAAGGATGAATCTGTTTCCACATAGTCTCCCACTTCTCATCTGCTGCAAATAAAGAGAGGCATCTCCATGGCTGAAAAGGAGACATTATTATGGAAATGGAATGTCCCACATTTCTGTCTGAGTGTTTTCCTACTACCATGAGACAACCAATGAATCATAGAATAGTTTGGGTTGGAAGGGACCTTAATAATCATTTAGTTCCACCCCTGCCATGAGCAGGGACAGGGACATCTTCAATTAGATCAGTTTTCTCCAAGCCTTGTCCAACTTGACCTTGATTATTTTCAGGGATGAGACATTTACCACCTCTCTGGGCAGACTCTTCCAGTGTCTTACCACCCTCATTGTAAAGAATTTCTTCCTTATATGTAACCTAAATTTGCCCTCTTTTAGTTTAAAACTCTTTCCTCTATCCTGTGAGACCCTTAGACTTTTCTCCCTATTGATTAGGAGTACAAGAACAAACACAAGACTTCTACTAAATTACAGTACTATCCTTACTTCAGGCACAGGTCTTTAACTCCCCTGCTTCATGATTTATAAAGGATAAAAACATGCACCAACTTTCATTTCAGGTCTCTGGCTAATGCAGAAGTTGAAAAAGTCAGGGTCGCTTTTGCAACTGACCTTCAGGGACAACGCGGATCTGCGCAAGTGTTTCCTCTATCAGCTCAGCCAAAAAACGGGTGAGTAGGGCTTGATGGGGGCCTCTGTAAACACCAAGGGCTTTTCCATTGGCCTGTGCTGGATTGGTCTATTCTCCAGGGAACAAAGGAAATCTGCATTTTGTTAGTGATCCTTCTTTGAACACGCTTTTTAGAAGGATTGTCCTGTCTAAAATCTAATATCAATTTCATCCATGCATTTTTTCTGTGAAAGTTATCAGATGATGTTTTTGCCAAACTGTTAGCATTAAATAAGACCTTCGTGCTGCAGTAAACATGCACCTAAGTTTATATTCTGAGAGCAAGAAACATCATTCTTGGCAGGCCATCATTGCTTAATTTATGCCATGAGATGAAAACCATTTTTCCTTTTTTATTATTTTTTTGTAAGTTTAACATCTCTTGTCTCTAGGAAATATGACTCTGTGAGTTGAAGAGAAAATTTTATTCATGTCTTTTCTGACACTTCTGTACTACAGAGAGAGATGTATGACCTCACACTAGAGAAATAATGTCTGAATAGAAAATCTTTTTTACTATTTTTTAGTCTGTCATGAATAAATGAAATAAATCAGACTTTTTGTAAGAAAAGGAAGCAAGCATGATCCTTCTATTGAAGCATGTTGTTTCTTTTAAGAGTTAATTTTAATATTGTGTGTGAGAAAACTGGTGCTAAATATGTAGTGACAAGGTTGCTACTTGATGTTTAATTCTTTTCTAATACTTTTGTACACTGCTAATAGGAAACAAAGATCATGTTAATATGAATAGAGCATCTAAATCTTACAAATATGCTACATAACTCAATCAATGACAGGAAGTTGATGTAAATTGGTGTTTGAATTTCCCTTTGATTCCCTAGATCTTATTTCCATGGAATACAGTTGATGACTGCTTTACTTCTGTCAAGTTAAAATAAAATTGGGTCTACACAAAAAGCTCATATTTTAACTTCCCAAGTAATGAATTCCCAACTGTGGGTAGTGAGTCAAAGCAATTTGCTGCTTGTTAGCTTGGTAGACTGGAGATGTAAGAGGCTACAAATGCAGGTGTTGTCCTTGGATATGGAGAAAGGAAAAATTTAAATGTGGAGAGAGTTGTCTGTAAGTGAGAATCATCTGGGTAGATGCTTAGGTAAAATATCTGAAGATGCAGATATGTCCATATGTGAACATATGAGCTGGCATACTGATTCAATAGAGATGTCCCTACTCTGGCACCCTGCTCCCAAAAGTGGGGAGAACCTACAGGGGGAGAAATGCCAGAAGCAATGTTGTGACTACACTGGCAGATGACTCTTTAAGCCTCCAGCAATTTCTGACTATTTTATTAAAGTCCCTGTTACCTTTCAATCTATTTAACAAATGTTCCTCATGCTTGTTGAGAAAATAAAAACCAAAACAAACCCCAAAATTAAATATTCTTCCCTACTGAACCTCTTCACATAAGATTTTAGATATGGTAACACTCACTGGGGCTTCTCCTACATTTTACTTCAGACTGAAGTTCCAAACTCAGTTGGTTTGACTGCCCAAGAAGAAAATTTTAAACATCTAAAGTCAGGTTTTGGAAAGGCAGACAGCAGGACTTTTCATTGTGGTGGTGATGGTCAGATTTTCTATAAAAGTCTAAAAATCATAATTGTGGAATCACAGAGATATAAAAAAGCTTAAAGATCATCTGATTTCAATCCCCCTGCAATGGGCAGGGATACCTTCCACCAGACCAGGTAGCTAAAAGCCCCATCCATCTGGTTCTGGACCATTTTCCCATAAGAGGAAGGGAAAGATGAAGGACAAACCCACAGCTCTGAGGAATTCTCTGAACAAGTAGGCTACATCATGAGTGTCCATTTCCTTATTCTTCTATTAAATGTGGGTGTTGGAGCACTCAAGTGACCATAGACAGGCCAGCAGCAGGAGCTCATCAGTGGTCCCATTAGCTCTAGGGAAAAGGGAGGATTTGGGGTTTTCAGCTGATGTACCAGCAGTATGGATTTTTCAAGTGACTGCTCCATACAGGGACTGGTTGGACCCTAAGGCTCACTCAACACCAGTGTAACAGTGTGACATTATAGCAATTTTTTTTTTGTTCTTCCTCTCTCTATTTTATTTGAGAATGCTATTAATTTGTTGTGTTATTTTTGAACTTGATCCTGTTTAGAGGTATAAATATTTGCAAGAATAAGGTTTTAATAAAAGTATTTTTTTACAGACAGTTCTTACTTTTCCTTGTTGACATACAATTAACCTGTGTGAATGTTGATAAGTAACAAATAGCTCACAGAAGGAACAGATGTGTTTAAGCTGTTATGAATCTTTCTAAATTGTGTTGCATGTTTAATAATTATAATCTATTTTACATTGAGACTTTCGTAAGGATTTGAACATGAAATACTCATGCTGACACTGTATCCTTTTTCCTAATTGTGCTTAATTGTGATTAATGTTTTTAATATGTTTGCCACAGGTCTTCAGTATTTTAAAAATGTTGTTTTAGTGGCCTCACCTCAAGACAGATATGTACCTTTTCATTCAGCAAGAATAGAAATGTGCAAAAATGCACTTAAGGACAGACACACAGGTATGTTTAACATCCTTTATATATTCCCAAGGCTGTTGAAGAATTGCATTTCTGTGCAACTGAGGTCATTACATTAGAAGCATTTTTCATCAACATGATGAAAACTCAAATGTTTATTTGATAAGGAAGAAAGTGTTTGCTTCCCACAGGAAATTACTGAAATCAATAAAAGAAGCTTTTCAAGAAGCTCTTTGCCTGATGAAAACAAATTTCAATCAGGTCATAATCAAAGGTTTCTTACTGCTTTCTCCCCTTCCCTCTGTTTTTTAAAGTGATAATAGATCTAGCTCTTGACAATGTTTTTCTGTAGTCTACTGATTTACTTGTATTGTCTCCCTTTTTTTACACATAATGAAATCTTTCTCAACACATCCTAAGTATGGGGGTTTTCCCTTTGTTTTCAATAGTGTTTGAATGATTACAAGATAATTTAAGGAACAGATCTAAAATCATATTTTTTGTAATAAAATCTGTAAAACACATCAGGACTCACACTACCAGAGGCCCTCCTGTGAGCCCAGGCTGTGTGTATTGCTTTTTTTCAAGAAGTCTTCCTCATTTATAAAATGTTTCATGGCTTCAGTTTGATACCACATAATAATGTTCAAGGCAATTTCATTCCTATTTCACATATGTGATTTCCTAGAAATGTAGGTACTCTTTGGAAGCAGAAAGACACACCCAGGCCCAATAATCAGAATGGTTACCTTCAGACCTTTTACTTAAATGACAGCTCTTTCTGTCCTACCTCAGACATGAATTAAAAGTAAATTCTTCAACTCATCTACAGTGGTTGTTCCTCAGAGCCATGTTTGACATAGCAGGAGCCAGATCAGTACATTTATCAATATATCAGATAAATGTACATATGCAAATATTTCCTGAGTCATTTTTTCTGCCCCTATAAACACCTCAGCTATCTCTACATGATGCCCTTCCTGCACTAGAATCCCCAGAGAATCCCAAATGGACCTGTGTCCTGCCAGATGCTCTCACATTTGAATTCATAGGTGGTGTGAGTCCAGCCCCACTCCCCTAAAAGAAACACAAGTATTTTCTTCACTGAGAGAGGAAAGGCTGAGGATGTCCCAGGCCTCATGCTAAGCAGCTTCAGCAGATCTCTCCTCATGGCCAGTGCTTCCTTTAGATGAACACCACTCTGGCACCTGGCAAATCTTTGAACAGGACTGCTGCCTCTTACTTTTACCTTGGCCTTGCTTCTTTTCCTTCTCACTGTGACTGTAATTAAATGATACTAGATGAAAAGGGAGGATGTGGGAGCTTTGGTGTGTAAGTGTGATATCTCAACTCTTTTTCAGGTCCTGTTTATGCAGAAATGATCAACAACCTGCTCCAGCCTTTGATTGGGGCCAAGGACTGCACTTTGATCAGGCACAACGTGTTTCATGCTCTGCCCAACACGGCCAACACGTTGATAGGCCGGGCTGCCCACATCGCCGTGCTGGACTCTGAACTTTTCCTGGAGAAGTTTTTCCTTGTGGCAGGACTCAACTACTTCAAATAGTGCCTGAAATACAGGGTAACAGAGGCCAAGCTTTCCATTGAGTAGAGGAGACTCCCTTAGCCAAAGGAGTGCAATGTTATAAATGAGATCAGGTGGGACTTTCAAACTTTCCATTTCCATTTCTCTTTCAGAGAATAAAGTGCTATGGCTTTAAGGCATTCAAGCTTCCAAGTATTGGTGCTTTTGGAAGAAATAAATATTCCTCTTCAGTTTCTATGTTTTTTGTCCACATAAAGACAAGAGCCACTTCTGAAGTACAGAATCAGAATAAGAAGGTTAATTCTCTAAATGTGATTGGACCAATATAATTCCTGTTTCTGCTGAATATCAAACCAGGAACTTGTCTGTCCTTGATTTACTGCTTATTTATGTATTAACAAAGCTCTCCATTTGTAGCACTTTTGGGGTAGTTAACACACAAGGAAACAAGTATATGTGAACTCAGGTTAAAACCTTCTTTGTGATGAACTGAGAAGTCTGAAAACCACTTATGAAAGTTTCAGTCTTTCTATTTGTTGGAAGAAAATATTTGGATGGTTCCATTACTGGTAATAATTTGTAACATACAAATTGTATATTCAAATAATGGAAAGCAGTAAAATATTTTCCATAGAATGAACAAATACTGATATTTGTCTTTAAAAAGAAACCCCAACTTTAGTTTGGGAAGAATTTCATTCAAGTTAGAAGCTGCCAAACCAAGAGGACTATATTGGATTACTTGTAAAATATCAGTGGCATCTGTTAACATTTCTTCTGTTTACATTTATAGAGGATCATAACCGACTGTGTTTGTTATAACCTTAAAGGTACAATTTTTACATTTGCATCTGTATCGAAGTCCATTTGTCCCAACAATTTTTATTTTTTTTTAAATTTATTATACTAATATGAAATTAAAAATCTAGCCAGTTATACCCTTGAAAATCCCAAGCATTTGGAAAAAAAAAAGGCTGGAGATATAGAATGGTAAGGATTGTGGAAAGTTTAAAAATATAAGGATGTGATTAGATCCTCTGCAATACTCCATTAATGCCAATTTGAAGTGCTATATACAGTCCTAATTATTATATGGCTACAGCTGGTTGAACTATTTAAAACTTTATTAGTGTAAAAATATCTAGATTTTTTTAAGAGTGTGAAAAGGAACATATTTCCCAATTGTTATTTTTTTCATCAAGTTTGCATTAAGATTTTTATCACAGTTATCAGATTTGAAGTGAAAAATTTCAATAACTTTCTGCACATTTTCATAACATTTTGATAAATTTTCAATGTCACAGGAGTTTTTTGAAAAAAGAGAAAGTGAATAATTCTTCAAAATTATTTTTGTTTGGAAGGCAGGCAGTTTTTTAATGAGAATACAATTTGTTTAAAAATGCAAATGAACAAGTCTATATCTTCTAGCAATGACTGTAAAGAATCACAAAGTTGTGTATAGGTGTCAAGACTCCCATCAGTAAACTAAGATCAAGATGGTGGAGATTTGTGAAATAAGAGAACCCAAAATGGAAAAAAAAAAAAAAAAATCACAGTCACAGGAAAATATTTGTAGTTCCAAAAATAAAACTAATTTTTTCTTAAAAGAAAAAAATGAAAAAAAAATATACAAAATTAGTTCAAGAAAAGAGTTTTGGAAGACTGACAATTGCTGGTAAAGGAAAAAAGCTGGCTTGATAACTAATGCATGTTTTTAAAATAAGAAGGAGAAAGAAGATATATACCAAAGGGTGAGATTTAACACCTGAGAAGGAGTATTACACATAAAAATCTTGTGCCCTCAGAGAGACAGAAATCATATGGGAGCTATTCCATGGTGTGATTCGATGTTGACAAGTTTTCTAAACAATACCTCAGTACTTGAATTAAATAGGTACTATTGTGTCTCACTCCCTCTCCTTTTCTTTTTTTTTCCTTACAGCTTGACTGTGAAATGTTAACAGTCAGTTTTACCCAATGAACAAATTAATTCTATCAGGAAACCTGTGTTTTCCACTTTTTGTTTGGGAATTCTTTCTCACTTTTTGGCCTCAGCAGTCTAGTGCCAGCTGCACTGACATATCACAACTTATTTCTTCCTCAGTAAATTGTCTAGAGAATTTTAAATAAAATGGGACATGGAGGTCAAGCTGATATATAGTGCAGTACTTTTGAGCCAGGAGTAGTACTTGTATAAGGAAAAACAGGAAAGAAAAGCAATCTCTAACCATTAGCAACCTCCAGTGTGCTGTATGAGGGTCTGGTCCACTTGTAGAAAAAGTTCAGAAGTCTGCAATCTGAAAGTTTTGAAAAACATTTAGAAAGAAGTGGCTTTACACCTATATACATGCCTGCTGTGTGTGTGTACATAGTCTGTACAAAGAAGTTTGCTTATTTCCAGGTCTCACACACCAACTTTCACGGTCTTAAGTGTGACAGGAAACCAGAGTAGCTGTTCTTACACTCAGATGGGAGGTTCTTGCCTTGCCTTGTGCTTTGGACAACATTCCCAGCCTTCTGTTTGGATGACTGTGAGAAAATGTACATGGAAATGGTCTCTGCATTGCTTCAGGAGCTGGTGGGCTTTCCACAGGTTCACTTTGATGTTCTCTGCTCCTACCAGTGCTCTGACTGATGGATAAATATACACCTAAAGGTGTCAGTGTTCCTATTCATATAGAATTCTTTGATGGCTCAGTCTGATTTCAGTGTTGGATTGTTTATAGACTTGAATCAGGTCCACATAACTTACATCTTGTGGGGTACGGAAGAAAACTCCTGTGGAACCTCAGAAAGAGCTGGGAAGTGTCATTCCTGTCAAATGATAAGACACAGATTTTATCTTCCTTCTACTGGCAGAACATTGTGGGAAATATTGGCAGTAGCAGTCTAGCTGAGCTTCCATTTTAAGGTTCTCAGAATACCCTCCCTCACTTTTTCTTCTTTTATTCTTTTTAATGGGATGTTGCCTAACTCAATACTATAAATCCACTCCATTGTGTAGACTATATTGCAAAGAAATCTGCATTGTCATTACAGTATAAATAATATCTAAGTTTTTGGATTTCATCAAAGTATAGTAATCAGCATGGACTTATTTTCAAATTTGTATTTACATGGAAACAAATATACAGCAAGAATAAAAATTAGCAAAGTAAATGCACAGTTAGCATCTTTGTTTCAGTCACAACCTTTAGAATTTCAATTGTCTGTGGGAGTCATCCTATTTTCTGCTTTGGTGGCATTCAGGGTTATTTACCTCTGTTCTTTGCCCAGGGAACTCATAGTAAGAGTCACTTTCTGGGTGTCTAAGACATAGACAGAAACTGGAGGCTCAGAATTTGTGGACTGGATGACATCTTCATTTTTTCATACTTGGGTGCAAGTTTTGACTGCACACCTTGACCAAAGGCAAACACTGAAGATATGAATAAGGCTCCTTTAAAATCTGGCAGGAAATGGGTCTTTTTCCAGCCTCCAATGAGTGCTCATTTTCTCTTTAATGAAATTCATTAAAAAAAAAAAAAATCATGTCTGTCCATAGAGGAAGTTGAAATTTTTTAGCTTTAAAGGATTATTTTCCAAAAGACTTGAAACCTCATCACAGGGCTTTGGAATTACCTACATAAATTCTGAGCACTATTTTACTTCAAAGCATTTCATAAATATCTCCTGACCAATCCTTTTCACTGTTCCCTTGCCAGAAAAGAGCCACACTTAAGAGAGAAAGCTATCACAAAACACTGTGAATACTGGGAATTCAAGCAAAAGTTTTCATTAGAATTTGTAGTTTCATTTGGTGCTTTTGCATGTTAAAAAAAAAAAAAAAAAAGTCTCCTATTTTCTACCTCTGCATTTAAAATAGCTGAGTTGTGATGAAAGAGAAAGATGAGAACTTCTAATAACAGGGTTAGACTCTTGTGAAGGCTTATGCAAATATCCCATGAAATTTAATATATAATGAATAGTCATGGAGCATTTCTGAGGCAGTCTCAGCATGCCAATATGTGTCAGCCTAGCTGAATGATTATTTTCTTTGTGAACTTAAATTTCCATTTATAAATTATCATCAGAACAGCCTAATGTATTTCACTCCAGCTGGTTATTTAGATGCTAAAGTTCATGTCCATAGAGAACTCTTATGGAGTGCTTTTCTTTATTTCAATACATACGGTCAGCAGTTTTGATAGCTAGTTATCTAATTGACAGTTTCTAGCTAAATTTACCTTCTCCCCCAAAGTTTCAGAGTTCAGTAATCACTGAATTGTTTTTAAATTATAAACCAGTATCAATACAGGTCTGTTGGAGTTAGTGTTCATCTTCTTTAATGCAGTTGCTTTACAGCTGTAGTACCACAATCTCAGGACAAATAATCACTGAATTAAAAATTAGACCATTAATGTTTGGAGTAATGAATTCATAGCGGGGGACTTGTTTAGCTGCAGTTCACTCTCCTCTGGTTTGGTTTTGCCTTTTGGGTCAAACATAACCACAGCAAGGCTGTACCCCTGGCTCTGTTCATGGTTCCCTTAATTTGCTGTTCCCTTGAGATGCCTGAATTGCCATAAATACTGTTCTGCTTTATCCAGACATTCCCATATTTGCTTGGTCACCTTTCCATGACCTGACTGCATCTCCTCCCTATACTGGGAAGTCAGTGCAGACAGGGATTCACAAATATATCCAGCATTGCCATTCCATTTATCCAGGAGTGGGACATCGTTCTCACACACTCATTCCAGTCAATATTCTCATCCCTTTATGAAGACTGCTATGCACCTATCCAGATGTGTTACAAATGACAGATAATTTTGTTTCAGAAGGAACAGCTGGAAGTATCACTGTATAATTCCTGTTCAAAGCAGGATTATCATGAGCCTCATGGTAAGGTCAGCCATATATGTGTCTTGCTGGATATTGAAAACATCTGATGATACTCTGGAATATCTTCTCAACTGTTATATATCACTCCTACAGAAAACAACCAAGCAAACAACAACAACAACAAAATTTTTTAAAAATCCAATTTAAACTTTTTGAGCTGCAGCTTCTTTCTGTTAGCTTTTTTTTATCCCATCTTTTTATTCTATGGGGTTGTTCTTGCTTCTGGTACATTTGCAACTTCATTTTCCATGCTTTCAGACAGGTCCTTGTCACTTGGTGTCTTTTGTGCCAGGCTAGACAAGCCTAACTCAGCCTGTCCTCAGAAGCTGTGTGCTTGGATGCCTCACCATTTTGCAGAGTCTTTTTGTTGGGCCCCATCCAGTTTCTCAACCCTGGACTGGTTTTTAAGAAGGCACCAGGAATTGGCAGACTTTATTGGATGGTAGCTCTGCTGCAGACTTGTGCTTTTCTCCTGTTCAGGAGGGCCTCTGCCTGCTGGCCCTCATCACATCCTCTCCCTCTCTGAGGCTCTAATCCGAAGAGCTGGAGCTGTTCTCCTGGTGCCACAACTGGAATCTTCCAGCCCCCTATGAATTAGTCTTTACTTTGGGTACAGACAGTGAGGAAGCTTAATGTGACCAGAGCTGTTGCTGTTTCTTCTCTGTTTTAGGAAGAATGTATAATACATCTGCACTTCCCCAAGAGAAATCCATGCACTGAATAGAAATGCTTATGAGAACAGTTTAATCAGCGTTAAACAGTTAGAATCCTTTAAATGCAGATGAGTCAGGCCTTCCCCTCACAGGATAAAAGCATAAAAAATAAATATGTATAAACTCTACTTATGCAAAAGGTCAGACTAAATTAACTTCTGCTACAACCTTGAAACTTGATTTCTCTGCTTTTAAAAATTCAATTCTCTACTTTCACTCAAAGTGCTGCAAGATGCTCTTATCTGAGTAGCAACCTAACCATATCTGTCTGAAATGGAATTCACATTCATATGTGTTCCATAAGTCCAATGTCTATATGCTAATTGCATGGAGCTTTGTGTCTTCAAGTATCTTTGGCTTCTTCAAATATGAAACTGTGATACAGTGAACTCTTACTGCAATCCATCATGCCTTTCAGTCTTTGGAAGATATCAGCTACAAACACAAACAACTTATCCAAAGGAGCAAAAACACCCTCTTCTCCACATAAGTCCACATAAGTCTTCAGTAATTCTCCTTTATTTTAGAGCGGGCAGTTGAAATATTGTGATGGCCTTGCTTTTTTTATGCATCCCATAAATGGGTTACACTAATAAGTATAACAGCTTTTGGTGCTGAAAACTCCAATATTCAAGGCAACTAATTTAAGAAGTTTATCATTCGTTCCTGAAAGCATAAGTGCTGTTAGAAATATACCTGTTCCAGCCCTGGAGACACTCTGCTACTTTTATATGGATAAGGTTATGTGCCTCATTCCCAGCTGTGCAAAGAGGCCAAGGCATTTGTGATACTAGCAAATATGCAGCTACATGCATGGGAAAGGCTGAGTGGGAACATTTTTGATGTAAAATGAGTCATCACTTTCGGTAAAAATGTTAATATAAGGCATAGTTCTAGTATGACATCTCTCCCATATGATATATACCCTAAATACATATGTGCACAGAAAGTGTTCTTTCCCATAGGAGCTGTATGCTGTTCCCATGAGAGGTGAACCTGTGTTCCCCTACACAGTGTATTTACACCAGACCACACCATACTTAAGAGGAAGCTGGTGGTGATCATTCAGCCTAACAGGTTTCTCTTGCTCTTGGGGGCAGTTTACATTGGTTTTCCTCCAGAGCTCCCATGAAGGAGCCATTTCTTGGCTTCATCAACCTCCTTGGAGGACAGAGGTTGTTTTGTGCAGTGATTTGTCAACTTCTTGGCACACTATTAGCTGGCTGAGCTTACCTAAGCAGTCCTGGGTTTGATGTGTGTTATCTACCACCCCCATGGTTTCTGTGGTCAATGCAACATGTCAAACTGAGCTGCCCTGTCTCCTAAGACAGGAAGTTTGTCACCATCTTTTAATTTTCCTTGACATCCATGCTCTTCAGCCAAGCATTCATTTTTTAAGCTGTTAGATCAATGATTTATCAGCTTTGCCACTCTTCTTACTAATTTTAGTCTTCTATATATTTGATTATGCATCCAGTTTGGGAAATTAGCTATTTCCTTCTTCTGCAGTTAAATCTTCTTATGAAATACGGAGGAGATCAGTCAAGAAGTCTAAACAAGCCATGGTATTCCTTTGCTACTTCATGTCTGGGAAAAAAAACCAAAAAGACACCACTGAAAACCCACTAGTATTCATAGAGTTTTCTGTGTTCATTTTCTACTGTTTGTTTTGCCAAGAAAAAACACACACTGATGTTTGTCCCATTCCTTTTTGGGTGGCCAGGTGAGTCTAGATATAGCTCTGACAGACTGAGGAGAAGGCAAAGATAAATTTCCTTCTGTCTAGGATATGACAGGAATATACCCCACTGAGATGGCAGTAATGACAGAGACATCAAAAAGAATACCTTCCAAAATCCTATCCAATTCATCAAAATAGACCACTCCAGAATGTTATTGGATTTTTGGCAAAATATCAGGTCAAAACAGACGAACATATTCCAAAACACGAAGTTCAGAAGTAAATTTCTTAAAAGTGGAACAGTTTAACCTATAATTTGTTTTCTTGGACTTGTACAATGAATCTATTTATTATTGTCTTAGACTCTGGCATCAATCATCTTTATAACTCCCTTAAAATATACTCAAGTCCTTTAAAACAAATACAAATCTGATCCTAAATCTCTGTCTTTCAATTATGCTTAGACAATTTGCCATAGCATCTTGTCTATGCATCTAGACAGCAGAATATTAAACTTTCTCTATACATAGAATTACCTTCAATGAACTGTACAAGCCTTAAGTGAGAAAGACTTATCTGTTGGGAGATCTTCTTTCTTGTTTAGAGGAAGTTTATTTAAATTAATCTAATTTAGCCAAAAAAGAAAGTAGGTGAATTCTGTCCTCTTTCTTAGCCCTCTGTTCCATGCTGCAAATTCAGGCACTTAAAATTAAACATTCTAGTTTGTGTTACAAACAAAACACATCTCTGAGGCAGGTTTTGATTGATGTCTTATCTTTCCCTGTATGCAGTGTACAAACAGAGTTACTCTGGTTTTGACACTGGAACCATATTCTTGGTTTAAGTACTGTAAACCTTAATGCCACTCTCTTCAAAGTATATTAAAATTGTAGCTCTCAAAATCAGACTTTGACTTTTTAATGGTTAAAGTTAACAGTGGCAACAGAAGTAACCACATTTTTATGGTATCTATTCAAATGGAACACCTTACACTGCTGGATTCATTCCCAGCTCAATGGTAACACCTAAAATTGGACCTTTGCTGTTCCTCAGCTGACGTGTGGACTACAATTTAATGGACAGAAGCATAGTTCTGTAAAGATCCTTATCCTTTGTTTCAAAGAATTACCTATTACTTATTTTATTAAATGTTAAGAAAATACCTCTTGGAATTAAACCCTACTGTTTCATGTAAATAATTAGCTCTGAAAGTGGATTTCTGTATGCACACTGTAACAATTTTTAGTTAACAATGGCAAGGCTAGAAAGCTTTTTGAAAGAAATAATATGGTTTGAGGTTTTTTTCAGATAAGCAACTGCCAAATACTATTGGGCTGAGTTTCAAATGAGTAATTTCAACTTAGGCATTTCAAAATTATGGGATTTTTAATCATAAAAATACTATACAAAATCAAGAGGTTGGCCCCTGAACTTGATAACCATTTGTACTCTTGCAAAGTGGATGTAAAATACTATCATTGGATTCATGCCCATGTTTGTGCACACAGGCTGCAAAGCAAAGCATCAGAGATATATCCTTCTCCAAGTACTTCCTTTGGGGCTGATTGTTCAGGGCAAGCAATATGCATGATATAACTGGTGCATGTTACAGTAACTACAACATTCTGCAAATTTGAATTCATACAGTAACTTAATATTGAGGCTGAACTTTGCAGATGAGCAGTCTATGGTATTTTTAATTATAACCCTTTCTGTGGTCTGGATATGAGTACTGCTGATCCTGCCATGTGAAACTAGAGGTTGGACTTTTAAATGAGACATTATTATATTTGATTGAGGCAGTTATGTTTCTCGAGAACTATTTCAAATCAGAGAGAAGAGGCAATAATTAAAGGCTAAGAGCTTAGAAAATCTGTACCATTTTTTAAGACACCAAGATTTACAACACATGCTCATCCGCCTCTGTCTAATTTACTTCCCTTTCCCTAATGAACATTTGTCAATTGCCACACACTTCAATTTTCTTTAACTATGTCTGTCAAGATTTAAGTGAGACTTACATCGAAAAACCAAAACTAATCTCAGTAAGTGGAAACATGTGAAGTTGAGTCAATTCTGTGATATTTTAAGGAAAATGGAAATGCAAATCAATTTTCTTGGAATGTAGGTTCAGACTCAACAGCATTCACAAAGTCTGTATTAAAGGTCTGTTCTTGAGAAATGCTGGTCAAATGCACTCTTGGTATAATGGACCAAATCTGCCAAATCTGCAAATGGATTGACCTGGTGAAGAGCTTTATACAGCCACAAGATCTTAACAAATGGCAACCAGCAGCATCCATGGCATCTCAAAGTCAGACTACCACAAGATAACAAATGTTCTGGGTTTTTTTTAAGGCCAATTTTCCAGTTGGTCAAATGTGTTTTAAAAGTAATGTCTTTTAAGACAAATGCAGACCTCTCCAAGGGATCAAGTCAATGGATTACTGTGGACAGATCCTTATAGGTTAAGGGAAAGGGCTTTTAATTTATAAATCTACTACTTTGAATCATGACCATACAAAAAAGCTGAAGAAATCTGACATGGTCCCTTGTATAAATAAGATCATGAATGTAAAGCCTATAATGCCACTGTGAAATTTTAATGCTTATTTATTATGGTTATGATGAAACCTGTATTATAAGATGATGATGATGATGATAATAATAATAATAATAATATATAATAATAATAATGAATAGTCATCAGTGCCAATATGATTCTACTATTTTTCTACATATGCTTTATCGTGGCATTTTGTGTAGCTTGTGTTCTGTGTAAAGAAATGTCAATAAAATCTTTGCTTCCTTTTGTCCGTACTTTCCGTGGTCCTTGATTGTTAGGAAATTCCCTAACCCCTTTTGTCCATGTAGCTCAGGGCAAACATGATAAATTTAGTGGTAAAGAGAAGTAGAATAAAAGATGTTCAATTACAAGCAAATAGATAAGCTATAAGTGGCTGGTGCCTTATTCCTGGAAATGCTCAAGGCCACGTTGGATGGGGCTTTGAGCAACATGGTCTAGTGGAAGGTGTCTCTACCCATGGCAGGGAGATTGAAACAAGATGGTTTTAATGTCCCTTCCAACCCAAAATATTCTGTGATTTTATGCTTCAGACTGTCTTTCTGTTTGAAGAATGAAAACCATCTCTGACTTACTGAATACACAATTATTAAATAAAATAATCGTAGTCTAAAAGGCCTTGAACATGGAGCTCTTTTTGACCAGTGAAATGAATGAGATCTTGAAATAAAGTTTTGAAACAGCAAAACCTTGAAGGCAGAAAATTAGCAAATTCTAGGACACTTTGTAGGTGATTTTGTGTTCAATGTTTAAGAACGAGTTTCAGGAATGATATTCAGAAGTAGACTTGAGTTCCTCTGGCCCTGTGATTGTGAACTTCCTTACACCTGGCTGCACACTGTTACCAGGACCTTATGGAAATTGGGGTAGGAGGGACTTGCTGTTTCTTCATGACTCTATGGTCATGTCTATACCACATAAATCAAAAAATAAAGGATATTTCTGCTTTTACTCTAGTCAAATAGACAGGGACTATAGTCAAAGTTGTGGCCTTACCTCACAATTTCCATAAAAATGCACATGTACTTAAAATAGGTCACAGCTGTACATCAGCAACACAAGTGTCTGTTTATCCTTCTATCGAGGATATATCACTCTCTATTTGTTTAATTTTTCTCCAGAGATATTTACAAGCTGTTGATGGCATGGGTAGTGTAGTGTTATATGATGGGATACAACCCATGGTATCTAACTTGGGAAATGCAAAGGGTGGAAGTGGAGCAGAGCAGAGTCAAGTTCCAGAAGATCCCTGGTCCTAACCAGTGCTTTACCCTCTTTCAGGCAATTCTTGTAGAAAAAGAATTATTCAGAGGTGTTGTCCCCAGAGACTCCAAAAGACAGCAAATACATTTTGAAGTTGATGGAAGCCATTAGACAACCAGGGAGGGAGTACAAAATTTAGGGCATTGCTGCCTTCCTGTTACAAACTGATTAGCAGTCAGCAGAAGCTGTGTTGTGCCTGTGTCTGTATAGATAGTTTTTTCCCAAACTCATTTCACAATCATATCAAGTGACAAAGGGGCCAGCAGCAGGGAGGGCATAATTGGTGCATTGGTTAAATGCATTTTCCTTTTGATTATAATTGCATTCCACTCTCACAGGCAGAAAATGAATTGACCTCACCTTAATCCCAACAAGTTGTTTGTCCATCCTCAAAACGTTACATCCAGTAGTTGGCATATTCTCTGAGATTTGGCAGAATGCACCTCAAAGCAATCAGGATAAGCAGACAAGCAGGTGCTCTGGTCAATGCCAGGAGAGACTCATCACAACTGTGCAGGAAAGCCAAACCAATTCCAGTCTTATGATGCCTGATCCAAATTTATATTTTTAGTGCATTATTAAAAAAAAAAAAAAAAAAAAAAAAAAAAAAAAAAAAAAAAAAAAAAAAAAAAAAAAAAAACCCACA
>WEIU01001162.1:149803-178609 GCA_013389925.1 Aegithalos caudatus | reverse complement strand
TTTTTTTTTTTTTTTTAGTAGGATATTCTAGTAGATCCAACTAAGCACATTGTCCTCAAGGGTGCAGCCTCCAAAACAGATGATAAATGGCTGAAATGAGGTATCAGAGGCCAGACAAGGCACAGTCCTAATGTGGAGTGAAACACACAGAGTAAGAGAAATTTATGAAGAAGAAATAATAATAATTAAAAAAAAAAAACCCAAAACAACTAAAAGCCTTTTGTTAGAGAACACTCAGTCAAGACTCTGTCAGAGGCTTTTAAAGCTTCAGACACATTTATAAAAACTATTATAGCTATCTCTGCAGTGCTCATCATTCACAGAGGAAACAAGTACATTGTTAGGCTGAAGTGTTAAGAGAAACAAGCAGGAACAAAACAAACCCAACAACTGAGAGACCCTGAAAATGCTCATGTGATGTCACAACGTTTTAACCACCTGATTAATCTTCATCAGGGCAATTTTGGAGAATATTCCTAGTAGACAAGAGTGCTTTTGTATTTTCGAGGCTTTTAGAAGAGATTCTTCAATGGTTCCTCAATTAGAGCAAATATTGACCTCTCCCCTGAACAAGACAAAACGGAAGAGTGCAATCAATTAAACAAATCCTCTGACTCCAGTCCAGGGAGAAGAGGTTTCCAATTGATCCTAAAGAAGAAGTGATTGGTGAAGAAGTGTCACTGCTCCACTTGTTCTCTCAGGGTAAAGGAGTTTCAATATTCCCTCAGCTGTTTTCTAGACTATTTTCTTGAGGGAATGATGCTTATACTGTCCTGCTAAGCATTTCAGCTGGAGTCCAATTTCATCTAAATTTGATGGGGAAATAGAATTCACTTAGGTATTAAATTCTCAGTCCTGTGCACAGGAGAACACATCTGAAAAAAAAACCAAATAACCTAAACCAAAACAAACACTGAAAGCTTGGTCTTTATTAGATATGTTAATTTGATAATTTTGTTTTAGCAATAGAGTAATTCAGAATCAGTATAGACTTAACTTATAATGATTATTTATTGCTTTTGAAATTAATGCCTAACACTAAGAAATCTGATATTATTGAGTAATTCCTAGAGTTCTTAAGTAATAAGGTGAACTGTTAATTCTCTTCTTACTCTCATTTTCCCCTTTAATTTTTAAAATACATTTACCCAGTCTTGTTAGCAACCAGGTAATATTTTATTTTGCTTCCTGAAAGGAGTTAGCATGAATAGCTGAGTGTTCACTGTGCTCATCTGAACACTCAGCCAACCTTAATCTACATTAGAAACATTGAGGGGATTAAAAGCTCATAATGTTACAAAGTTAAAATTTATATGTCATGAAAAAAGATAGAAGAGGTGAAAGTTATAGGTAAAAGACAAGATCCAAATTTTTTCTCAGACTGATATCCTGTATTGCTGCATTCAATCTGGGCTCACAAGTGGCTGTGTCTCAGTCTAAAATAGTGAAAAATGCAAAAACCTCACCAGGGGTCTTGTTCATCCACTCCATCTCCACTAGTGGCAGAGGTGGAAGGTATTCTCACTTATCAGTGTGCCACATGCACCTTGTGGGGTTATAAACAAACACATCAAATGCAAATAGTAACAAATAACTCCCAAGGTGCCTGTCCCTCAGGGTACCCACTCTCTACACTGCAGCAGCTGTGTGTTTTCAAAAACAAATATTACATTTGTATTGGAGAAGCTAATGGAAAAAAAAAGTCTCATCTCACATCTGGTGTCACCACAGACAGGTCAGTACTGTCAGACTTATATTTTTATTTCTTAGCCTGAACTATTTTCCCTTCCCATTGGGTTGAGCAGGTTTTGTCCTCAAGCCAAATGAGAGCTCAGTGACAAAACCCACTCTTCTTTTGTTGTTTGGTGGCTGTCAAACTGTAACTAATATTCTTTGACAAAATTCCCATGCCTGTTGGGGCTTCCAGATGCAGCAGACTCCTGAGAAATCACAACATGGGCATTAATGTAGTGGGAAGTTAGTTCAGCTTTCCTGGCTGTTACTTTCTGCAGTACCATGATGTGATGAATAACAAATTGCCCGTGTTAGCCTCTCTCTTCTGAGGCCTTTTTATGCTTAGCAATAACTACTGATTCTGACAGAACTAGCTGGGATTTCTCTCAAGTGAAATGTTATTTGTGGGAATATGGTAGGGACCCAGTGCTAGACCTAAATGATATGGCATGCTGGATTCAGCAGGGCAGAACACCACACCACCTGCTCTGGCCAGGGAGAAGAGTTATTTTGTCCTGTCCCTGCTGTTAGAAGGACCACATAACAATTATAAAATCTAATCTGTTCAACAATCTAAGCCCTCATGCTGCCAAGCTTCCTGCAGTCTTGCCTTTGAATAGAGTGGGAAGTTCATAGGTCAGTCAGTGTCTGAGGACATGTAAGGTGTGACTGTGGAGCCAACCAAGCCCCAGGCACTTGCTCAGTTGTGCAGTTCCCCTCCCTGGGGATTCATGTACTACTGGATCAACACCTCTTTGTTTGTCCACAACTGTTTNGAGAGGAAGAGGAAAGTAGATAATAAAGAAAAGCAAGCAGACATAAAGGTTATGACAGACAATCAAGGGACCATAGAAACACAATGGTTTGGGTTGGAAGGGACCTTCAAGATCACTTTTTTCCAACCCTTCTGCCGTGGAAAGGAACAACTTTCAGCAGACCAAGTTGCTCAGACCCCGTCCAGCCTGGCCTTGAACATTTCCTAGGATGGGGCAGCCACACTGCTCTGGGCAACCTGTGCCAGTTCCTTACCACCCTCACAGTAAATTTATTTCCAATATCTAAAATGAGCCTGGCCTTTTTCAGTTTAAAGCCACCCCATTTTGTCTGGTCACTGGATGATTTTGCAAGGAGTCCCTCTCCAGCTCTCTTGTAGATGCTTTGGGTGCTGGAATGTTGCTATAAGGTGATCTTAGAGCCTTCTCTTCTCCAGGTAAAATATCTCCTACACTGTGGGTATTACTTTATAAAAAGGTCTAGAATATTGAATGTATAAAACAGTCGTTTTTGAATACTCAGGCTGGTTCTGTAACAACATTAGGTTCTCCTTTTCCTGTGGGGACAGAAAGGGAGTGGGTGAAAAAGCACCTGGCCCTTCTCTCCTGTTTCTTTTCTGGAACACTCCAGAGGAGTAAGTATGAGCTCCTCACAGACTGTGTGCTGTCGATGCACAGGACAGAAGTGATTCTGCAGAAGAAGTAACCTTTAATAGATACAGATCCATCCATTGCATCTGATTAGCATGCAATATTTTAAGGATTAAGAATAAAGATTGTCGATCTTGCAAATCCAAGATAAAATTCAACATAAATCAACAAAAAGCCAAGACAAAATAACACAATAATTTATTTAAAAGCCAGGGAAAAGGTCATAGATCTTATCTGTCAGAATAGCTACCAGTGAAATCTCATTTGAAGTTGAATGTACAGCTTTGGCCACTCCTGTCCAAACAATGTTAAAAAATGATTACTTGACATAAAGAGATGAAAGAATATATAAATAGCCTAATATGAAAACAGAAGAAAAACAGTTCAAAATCTAAAGAACTTGGCTTTAGTTTAAAAGAAATAATCATGGTTAAAGGCCAGAAACGCTGCCTGTAAAAAGAAGGGGGTAACAAGGAGAAGAAGAGAAAAATAGAACACACAAAACCCCAAACCCTTATAAAGTAGCTGTGAATATAATTTCACTGAATATAAAAGGCTTCCACCCACCGAACACTATGGTCTGAAACAAACTTCTGGTTGGAAGAAAGGGAAGTGGAAGCTGAGCTTGCCTTAAGATTTTTGTCAGTGATTTTGTAACTTAGGTTACAGGACTCTCTTCTCTGCAAGCTAAGATATCCCTTTCAATCAAATATCTTACTTTTTATATAGACCTGTGTTTCCAAATCAAAATTTGATTCTCGTGTGTTAGAGCAATGACCTTTACTCCTTTCAGCAAATCTTGTCCACCTCCATTAATATAAAGGTCAAGAATAGGGAAAAAAAGTGAGAGTAGAAGATGCTATTGACAGTTTATGAAAATGGTCATGGTCTATTATGAGTGAAGAAGAATGAAGAGAAAAATTCACAGATTATCGCATAACAAATTTCACAAGTAAGTTGAAATTTGAGAGTTGTTTCATGAGAAAAGTATGAGTTTTTTCTGCAAAGATAGTCATGGATTGAGTTTGCAAAATACATGAATGATTTGGCTTAAGTTTAATCTTCAAGTAACTTTGAAAATCAAAGTTCCATTTTCCTTCAAAAACCAGAAGCTTACGTCATTCCAATACCTTAAAAAGAAATAATTTCTTATTTATGCTGCTGTGTCTAAGAGCACCACGAATCAGGGAGGAAAAGGTCTGAATATGACTTGAAATATTCCTAATCCTGTGCCACTAAGGAAAATTTCCATTTACATTATTTTCAACCCATACTAAGGCAGTTCAATATACAAAGAAGAAATTACTATGATTGCTGAAAACACATACATACCTGCATGATATTGTGGTTATTGTTTTGTCACTTAATATAGACACAGTAGACTTGCAAGTTTCAGTATTTATCTCAGGATCTGAAATATTAACTTCTTTTCTAAATCAATCATCAGTGAATATATATGATTTACTGCCTAGTCATGCATGCAATACCATTAAATTCAGTCTCAAAAGCTGAGTTTTTCACTCATAGTAAAATATTATGCCTAGAAGGAACCATGGAGACTCTGCAGTGTATATTCTACCAGCAGCAGAATTTCACCCGAAATTTCACCTACTGAAATACATTATCTCCTAATTTCATCGAGCCTTGGACCATATTATGTTAAACACTGCAACTCAACAAAGTAAAAAAAGAATTTCTGTCAGTTTCTGCCCACAAGTCCCTGCGATCTTAAAGTGTGACCGAAAGGTAACTGGGAACGTTCAGAAATGGAACAATCTGCACAGCTGAAAACTGTCAGCTTTCATGTGCTAGACATGCAATTGAATTACCTTCTTGAGTTTGATTTCACTTCCCTGAGACCAACACAGGATGAAATCTGTAGCTGTTGAGAGAAAATCCTCATCAGCACAACAAAATGGGAAAATAACCCTGAAAATGGTGCTGAGGTAAAAGCCCTTGCACTCCTGCTTATCCTTCCAAATGGCTGGGGGTGAGAAAGAACATGTTGCTAACTGTGTAATGAGGCACAGATTGAAAATTGCTTAAAAGCCTGTGCACAGTAACAGGGTGGATTTTACCCAGCGGCACTCCAGGAAAATTATTGTTATTTCACTTTTTAGTTATTACCAACTTGGTCTCCAGGACCTTGGTAAGTGCCATTAGGCATCTGCTGTGGGACTATTCTCAGAAAGTAAAGAAGACACCAAGTCTTTAAAAAATATCAATAAGTCACGAACACACTGGGTGGGTGTTTTTTGTTCTTTTTTTTTTTTTTTTTTTAATTCCTCACAAATAACATTTTGAGTTTCTTTAAAAAAACCTTAAACATTATTATTATTGGTGCAGGTTAGCATATGCTATTTGCTGTAATGAGTTGTCAACTCACTTTCCAGGTGAGTTGGATAACATGGGTTCTACTGATTTTAACACTTATAATAGCTGAACATCTGATTAAGATGTATTTTCCAAACAATTGAAGAAAGGTGTGCTATAGGTTAATAGAAGCTGAATATCTAGACTCCTCACTTTTCACATTTCACAACCCATATTTGCTCTACTTCTGCCATAGTTCTGCAGAGTTACTCTTGTAAAAAGAAGGCAAAATAGAGATAAAAGGGATTGGATCCAGAAAACAGTGTATGAATTTGAAGAAAAAAAAAATCTATTCCTGATATCTTCACTGTGAGAGCAGGGGAAGAAGCAGGAGAGGCCTTGGTGATGTGCAGGCACTGGTATTCAGCAATAGATATAGTGTGAATGTGTTACATTTGCTTAATCACAAATGTAGATCACACTTCTGTACCAACTGCTAGGAAGGGTGTAACAAACTCCAGCCAGACCAAGCCTGTGCAAACATTCATAAGGAAAACCTCAGAGGGTCAAGTCCTGAGTGTGAGGGCTTCTTTCACTGGAGGTCTCTCATATCATTAGAGGGAATCCCAAAGCCACCGTGGAACCTGGGTAGAGATGCTGCCATCCTACATGTGGATGAACCTGTGCTGCTGCAGGCATGGGAATGCAAAATGTATGGCTGCAGGAGGAAAACAGCATGAGAGAGCACAGGCTCCTAATGAGGGTGGGATGGGAGCAGTTTTCACCCCAGCTCCTGGATTGTTTCAGTTTCTTAGTGCTTGCAAGCTGAAATGAGTCAAGGCTACAAGTACACCATTGAATGTGCTGTGACTTTCCTCTGGCACTGACCCTACTGGCATGACAGAGTCAATATCTATGCTATAAAACTCTCTTGCCTTCCAAAACAGGATGGATGCATCTAATGTGCTTCTTGGAAATGTCCCATGGCCCCCTCATTGACTGGTTAAGTGCCTGGGACTTGTCTAGAGAGTTTTGGCTGGTCCTGACCAAAACCCTGCCAAGCACTATTTTAACAAATCCACAGAGTAATACAGCAAGGTGATGTCAGAGCCTGAGCAGGACACAGACACAGTCAAATGGCCCAACAAGCAGATGTGTACTTTCCTCCCAGAAGCCTGATTATCTGCTGTAGCTATTCAGGATTGCCAGGTGTCTGTGGCAAAGAGAAGTTATTCTGCCTCAAATGGACCCACCTTTGTAGAAGTGACTCCTAGATAGACCCAACTTCAGCAACCCTTAGACTTTTAATAGGTCATCAGGCCAGTGGTCAGCAAAAGATAAGAAGCCTTTCTTGCAGACTGAGGCCTCACCTTGCAATAACCACACTGTAGATAGTGCAGAGCTGGAATGGCAGAAGGACAGAAAGGGATCCATCCTTCACAAGCCTTGTTTCCTCCCCATGTATGCTCTATTTTTGTTCAGGCAAGACAAAAAGTTAGGGCAACAGCAAACAGCAATTATATTTATAGGAATCCTTCCTTTGCTCTCCTCTGCTCTGCATTGTCCCTGTTTTCGTGTGTTGTTAAATCAGGACACTACATAAAAACAAAGAGCTGACACAAACTCTCACAGAAGCAGGCCCTCAGCCTATTCCTTGCATTTTTGTTTTCCATAAGGCCTTACCTTGGGATCAAACACAAAGCTGCTCGTCTCCAGCTTTTGAATCTTGGTAAAGCAGAAGGGAGAGCCTTGAAAGTGAAGGTAACTGCAGAAGAGCAGGCAGATATTCACTTCACAGCAACCCTCTTGGGCTGTGTCCTGTGCTTTTACTTCTCAGTTTCCCCTGATCAAAGACCACTGCCTGCATAATACATGAAGCCCTGATAGCTGACAGCACCTCTGGCTCCAGGAGTTGGGGAGACTTTGATGTCTGCATGCTCTGAATGGCCCTAAAAAAGGCTCTTCCCCTGATTGCCCACACATCATTCAAACCCCTGCTCAGGGGCAGAACTGAAGAATTACAGCTTCCTGACTTCTTTCACTAGGTTGGTGCCTTTTTTATCCCCAACTGGCCTATCTGGGGCATAAGGAAGCAAGCACTGGGCAAGATTGGTATAAGCATGGTGAGGGATAAGAGAAAGAGGAAGAAAACCTGTTCAGTGATGCTGATAGAGATGGGTAAATACAGGGCAGTATCTGAGAGTGGAGAAAAGCCATTCCCCACTGCTGCACAAAGGAGAGGGATTAGCTCCCAGCACTGAAGCCATGCTTTATGCTAGGCTTCTACATGCTTTGAAGCACAAGCCTGAAAAATTGAAAAGGAAACAATCCTTAATCCTGCTTTTTCACGATTTAGTGATAAAGTCAAATCCACTTTGCTGTAAGTAGCTCAGCTGTTTTCTAGAAGCCAGGCTATTTCCTGAGATACAAGGCTTTGCTTATATAAAGAGATCGACATTGTTACTGGGGCAAGGGGTGGGGAGGAGCAGGCAGAGGTGTGTGGGAGTAGTTTGGATGCCCTTTGTACAAGGCTGCCTTTTTTGATTTCATTATTGACATTGTTACTGTTTGATTTTTTATGACCCAGGGAGTAGTGTGTAAAAAACAGGAAAAAGAAATATGAGGAAAGAAAAGCATTTTGTCCATTTTTACCAAGACATTTTTTCTGAAATTCCATTCAACTGGTCCAATTTTAGTTCCCATTACATGGAATTTTTTTTTTCAGAAAAGAATAACATCTGCTGTTCTGATCCTGTCCAATATGAATGACGTAGTCTGAATTATATGTGACCCATCCAGCCAAAAAACTACCCACTTATTCCCTGAATGGATACTGAGCTCACAGGTCTTAAAAGCACCATGCCAGTGTATTTCAAGGTCTAATCCAATGAAAAACACTAACTGAAAAAGAATGGAAAGTTATAAAACAATTAAAATTCTTCATAAACACCATTAACAATAATGGACCTTTTAAATCAGGAAGCTTTTACTGATTCATCTTGGGACTGGAGGTTTCTATACAAGAAAAAAGAGCTTCCAGCAAATATGAAAGGAAAAGCCACTAGAATAGATGCATCCCATTCCACTCAAAATTCTGCAGTTCTACCAATGACACTAGGCTTATATTAGTCATCCAGCATGACATATGACAAAAATAACTTTGTATTTGTTAAATAATATCACTTATGTTAGTATTAGCTAAACAGCTTTTTAAAATATAGACTGAAAGAACAAAGACAGGAATTAAATGCATTGCATTTTACCTGCCTGAGAGCAGTCTCCATTTAGAAATGTAATAAAAGACTAAGATATAAACCATAAATATGGACATCATGTATTTTCATATTTTGTCAAATGTTTTTTTATTAAAAAACCCTTGCAGATATTGTTTTCATTTTGTCATTTGCAAGGATCTTGGGTGATGATTTCTTTCATAAGTACGAAGCAGAGCATTTT
Source organism: Aegithalos caudatus (assembly GCA_013389925.1). Classification (NCBI taxonomy): domain Eukaryota; kingdom Metazoa; phylum Chordata; class Aves; order Passeriformes; family Aegithalidae; genus Aegithalos; species Aegithalos caudatus. Next base: position 169,682 of record WEIU01001162.1, on the reverse strand, counting down.
AAATTTTCTGAAGTACTGAGTATTGAATGACCCAATTAAATGTAATTCCAGCAGTCACCAAACTGCACCTGATGATGTGAAATGGCAACTTTTTACACAACTACACGTTAATGTTTATTGCTGTCAGGAAAATGTAGTCCAGGCTCTTTACAGGTATAGATACTGAAAATATCATACTGGAGGAATGGCTTTAAGCTGCAGGTTTAGATTAGATATCAGGAAGAAATTTTTTACTGAGTCTGGTATACAATTGGCAGAGGTTACCCAGAGAAGCTGTGGATGCCCCATCACTGGAAGTGTCTAAGGCCAGGCTGGATGGGTCTCTGAGCAACCTGGGATAGTGGAAGTCATCCCTGGCCATGGCAGGGGATTTGGAATGAGGTGATTTTTAAGGTCTCTTCCAGCCTGAATCATTCTATGATTCTATGAAGCAGCAATTCATTAACCTTCTACAAACCCCCTATCAGTTTCCACCCTTGATGTCACCCTACCAATGCACTCCTAATTTCTCCCTTCCCTCCTGTCACTGTGGTACCTCATCTTTAGCCATTTGTGAATCTCAGGGAACCTGAAAGACCAAGTGGAACACATCATGCTTCAGACATCTAAAACTCAGAGCAAACCCTTTCACTGCTCTTTGCATCCCTTATGTCCAAGACAATTTTGCTTTGCAAAGTGGAAGCAGCAGGTCTCTTTCTACCTGTGTGCCCCACAGCATGCAGGCAGACAATGCACTTTTCTCTCTTTCCTTACTTCCTGAGTATGGTGTGACCTTCTCCCAATGTTGTTCTAGTCCCTGACGTTTCTCTAAGAGGGTGTCTTTTCTGTATATTGCTTTAGGGCAACCTGCTTATCTTTTATTCAAAATGTTCCTTACGCTTTGTTAAGTCACATCTTAGGAGAAATGATCCATTGCAAACTCTGTAAGAAGCATATATGCCATCATAAGTAAGTCCAGGAAATCTCAGGACTCTCAGAGACAGCGTAAATACAGCACTGGAAGATCTTTATTATTTTCATGTGAATTCCCTCGACAGATATGGTGAAATCAATAGTCATGTAACACCACTAAATTTGATTTGTCATTTTTCAAGGTTAATAATCCTGAACTGCTTTTTTTGTCTTAGGAATAAGAATCACCTCTAGAATGATCTGTCATTATTATTTTTATTACTTTGATGGATTTACTAAATAGCCTGTTTTAGGATGAAAGCTCAGTTGTATTGCATGAAGTGTGCAGTGTCTCAAATTCTGTCATTGAGGCACATGAGAAATCAGTATGTGAGATGTACCTGAAAGCTGAGATACACATACCAAAAAATGCCTTATGAAAAATAAAAGTACAATAAACAACCCAAAAGGAAGCAAACCAAAAAGCTGCTATGTGATAATTTCTTCTTTTTTGATAGAGAAGAGAAGCAAATGAATAACAAAAAGGCAGTGAGGGAGAGGGTGTTTCTATTGGAGACTCAATTTGGTAAACTTTTTAGTGAGTAAGCCAAAGAGCTGGAATGAACTGAAATAGGTCAATACAGTATGTGGGCTGTTGCTGTGGATTTTTCATTTCCTGAGGGACTGGGGGAAATCTATTGAGAAAAACAAATAGTTGCAACAAAGATGTTGACCAGGCTGTTCTTTTTTTTTTATTTATTTTATTGATTCTATTTGTTGTGGCGGGCTACAGAATTCTCACTAATTAAAATAAATTAAAATTAATTAAAATAAATGACTGAGTATTGCAGAGAGAAATTTTCCAAAGAGAGATTTAAAGAAAGAAGTTTTGGAAATCAGATTTCATATAATCATGGACTGGTTTGATTTGGAGGGGCCCTTTGCAGTTCACCTATGGGTAACCTGTTCCTTTTCCTCAACATTCTTACTGTTAAAAACTTCTTCCTTATGATCTAAATATAGCCTCCTTCACTTTAAAATAATTCCTCATTCCTCATCACAAAATGTCTTTGTAAAAGTCCCTCTCCTGGTCTATTGTAGACACACTTTATGTACTGGAAGGTGACAGATGTTTTCCCTGGAATGTTTCCTTCAGGCTGAACAACACCAACTTTCTCAGCCATAAGAGACACACTCCAGCCCTCTGAGCATCTTGGTGGCCTCCTCTAGAGCTGGTCTAACAGATTTGTGTCTTCTTTGTGCAGGGACCCCAGAGCTGGACACAGTACTCCAGATGGGGTGTCACTAGAGTGGAGTAGAGGGGTAATCACCTCCTTTGACCTGCTGGACATCTTCCTTTTATGCAGCCCAGAAAGCTCTTTTTGTCCTTAATATTTACCTTCAAGATCTGTCAAGAGAAAGTCTTTGTAAGGGGAAGGATAAAGACAGAATGAAATAGAAAAGATAAATTAAATTAATTGGGGAAACTGAAGTTGGACCTTAAATATAGGTCAGAGCAACCCTGTTGAGATGTGCATATTCAAAGAAAAGTAGGAGCTCTTTTATTTCACTTCCTTTTTTTCCTCTGTCAGTCACCATCCTAATCTAAATGACAATATAAAACTTAACTGCAGACGAGGCCACAGTAAATATCCCACCTCACCAGCAGCAGTTCATTTTGGGTTTGTATTAGTCTTAAATCATTAATGTGATTGTTTTTTTTACTTGAACTGTTTTTCTTCTACCCAAATCTTCCCATCAGACCTTGCTCATGGCAGAGGACAGAGCTCCACCTCAGTGTATGTTATTGCTCTCCATATCAACTTGGAGGATGTCCCAGGGCATATTGATCTCAATTAGAATCCATATCCTACATTAATACAGGATTAAATGGACATTAATTTCTTCAGTCATTAATAATGTTTTTCTCATGCTCTGATTTGAAAGGACAAAAAAATCTCCTTCAATCTTCTTTGATAACACAGAAGTCAACCAAATCTTGGTGTCAGCTCCAGACTGGTTTGAACTGACATGTAGGTGGCACTGGCTGACAAGACAGAAAACAATTGCACTTTGATTATTCTGAAATAACACTAGAATGAGACAGTTGTGATAAATACACCTGTAGACATGCTTTATAACTGGAATATGTTAATTTCTGAGCTAAAGCTAACTTCTGGAAAAATTTCAGCCACTGCCTATAGGAAAAACATGGAGAGAATCACAGAATAAGTCAGTTTTAAAGGGTCCTCGAGTCCAACTCCCTGCTCCTTTCAGGCCTGCCTATTGTTAAACCATGTAACTGAGAGCATCATCCAGATGCTGCTTGAACCCTGGTAGGTTTGGTGCCATGACCATTTCCCTGGGGAGGTTGTTCAAGGGACCAAGCAGCCTCTGGATGAAGAACCTTTTCCTGAAGTCCAGTCTGGACTTCTTCTGACACAATGTCACCCCATTCCTTCAGGTCCTGTTTCTGGTCACCAGAGAGAGGAGATCAGCTCTTCCTCCCCTGCTGTTCCTCTGGAGGAAGGTGCAGACTGTGAGGAGGCACCCTCAGCCTCCCCTTCTTAAGCTGAACAAACCAAGTGACCCCAGCTGCTCCTCCTGTCTTGTCCCTTTCAGCATCTTGGTCTCTCATCTCCTCTGGACACTCCAAAACGTTTATATTCTTATATTGAGGCACCCAAAACTGCCCCAGGACTCGAGATGAGGCCACCCCATCCCAGAGCAGAGTGGGACAATCCCTCCCTTGCCCAGCTGGTGATGCTGTCCCTGATGCCCCCAGGACAGGATTGACCCTCCTGGCTGCCAGGGCACTGCTGGCTCATGTTCAATTTGCCACCAACCAGAATGCTCAGATCTCTTTCTACAGGGCTGATTTCCAGCCTCTCCCTCAAAAAGTATGTCTTGTGTCATATGTATCATTAAACTAGAGCATTGTGTCACAGTCTTCTCCATTTCATACATGGAAACTACGCAGCAAAACTCAACAAAGAAGTTTTCTCATAGCTATGAAAAAAAAAATCATGCATTTTGCAAACAGCATGCAAGCTGTAACCTAATCACTGGTCTATTCAATTAGGTCTTGGCTTCTTCTTCTTAAAGGATAAAAAATCTGCAATTCAACTGAGAGCTGTATAGTGCATAAAAATGCATTTTCACAGCATCTTTCATTAAGATATAATATATAATATTTTCAGGCAGGTGTCAGTGCTGTGAAATGTCAAATACTTTTTTTTTTTTTCTCTTTTAGAGGGCTTTTAAATATTAGTACAGCAAAACTGCTGTTTAATTGAAATCCCTTTTGCTGCCACTCAAACAAACAGAAGGATTAAAACATCAATTAAATGGTGATTATGGTACTGTGTTACTTTGCAGAATCTGAAAATAAATGTTTAAGAACAAACTTTTGTGGAAGAATCTGTTGAAGAACTATTTGAGGAAGCAATCCCAAGCTTAATATCTGAAAAAAACTTATTTCTGAAATATCATTTAATATGTATTTTATGAAGAAAATGAATACTTTTTCTTCATTTTTTGAGAGTACCAATAAAATATCATAAATTAAACAAAACAAGGAATAAAACTGAGGAAGTAAGTTTTCCCCTAAAGAATCTATGCAAATTCAGGCTCTAGTCTCCAAAACAGAGCTGAAAATAGATGCTCATCTTTGCAGTTCAGGCCATTCCCTAGGAGTGCAGGAGAGCTGCTGGGGACAGTGAAGATGATGAATGTCCAGTACAATTTAAAGTAGAATTTTTTTTGCTCAGTAAACATAAATGTATGCTTTCATTCTCCATCTCAGTGCAAAATAGACATGGTCACTGCAGTCCTGGGATGCAGATATAGAAAGGAAATGTCTCTTCCTGGGTTTTGTGTGGGTGATTCCAGGACAATTTAGGCACAACTTCAGAACAGAAGATTTTCCAAGAGGTGGCTAACTCAGTGCTTGAAATGTAGCTTCTGTGTTTGCCAGGCTGGGCTGATTCAAGGCAGGCTTTCAAAAAATCCAGGATACTCACAACCACCAGGCATCTCCAAAATTTGCCATAAGTGGTCTTAAAAGCTATAAGTAGGGAAGGATAAAGCTACAAGTAGGGAAGGATGGGGGAAAGTTCATATTTGAGTGAGGTTCAAGACGTAGCAAAAAATCTCACTGTTGACTGCCAGCCATGAAGACTGATCCAGTCATGCATGAAGCTTTGTGCCATTCCAGTCACGTGATAAAATAACAAATTTTCAGTGCTTTTATCACAAAGCTGTGGAAAAAGCAGCATTTCCCCAATGTGTTAACTGTTTTAGGCAATAACCTCTTTAGTTTGCACAGCTTTCTGGGTAAGGACTGAAACCTTCACAAGGTGGGTTTCTGACCAGGATAATGGTCTAGTCCTCCTCTGATGGGCTGGTTCCATGCTTTGACTTTCCCTGATAAAGTTTTCAGTGTTCCTCCATCTCCTCTTATGCCTTAGTATATTTCATTTACTCAGCCTTTGGTCAGATAACAACATCATTGCAAACTCTGAAGAAAGCACATCTTGGGAATCTGGTAGTTAATGTTGTTGCCAAACTGCACTCCTGGCAAATGCCACAGGCTTGCAGCACATTCTTATCAACTTCTTAAACAGGTTATTTCAATGTCTGCTCTCAACTGATAAAATGTGATGAATACAAATGCATGTAGTTTTCATAATGAAGTAGCTCAGTTTCTAATCCATTACTAATGTGCAAGTATAATTACTAAGGTAAATTTCTAACATTTTGAAGACTGAAGACACCATCTTTTATTGCTGTTGCTTCTACATCAATATCTCAGGCTTGCATTGTGCAGTCTGTACTATTTCTGTGCCAGACTATAATAAGTCAGTTACTTTTCTCTAAAATTTTATGTAAACTTCTGTTCAAATTTGATAAGCACTCTCATAACACAAATGTTGTGTACTGCATGGGTGACTGGAGGTATGGAAATTTTCTTCTTGCTGGAACAAAACCAGGGTGTATTTTTGATGTGGATATGATAATAGAGGGGGGTGCCTGCAAGTCCTTCTGCCTTTCAGTCTTTCCATACTTTGTCTGATAACTGTGAGAAAACAAATAATTGGGAATCTTCTACCTGAACTTAGAAAAGAAATGCTGCCACGGACGTCTTAAGCTTATTAAAAGAAATATACCATAGGGTAGAGTGGCCGTAGTCAAAGACTTTAATATCCTAAACATCAAGCAAGGGAGTTCAGTTCTCAGAACCAACTGTGAGTCTGAACCAGGGAAAGGATAAACAGTTGGAGGGGAGAAGATGGGCTCAGGGGGAGAGCATCCATTCCTGTGATTCCTGTAGGGATTTCAATGACATAAATAAACGAGTCGGAGACGTTGCTGCAGCAGATCCTCCCTAAGGGCATGGTCAGCTCCGAGGAACTTTAAAGGAATGCATGTTGTTTTTTTTTTTTTCCTTGCCAACACAATTCATGTACCAGGTATAGTGTTTCTATAGCAACACAAATTTACTTCAAGAGGCAGTTTGCACAAAAGGAGGCCAAAGGCTCCAGCTCTCTGAGTACACTGATTTAGATAACTGCGTGGGCCATCCAGCACCTGCTGCTGTGTTGGGCTGACCACCAGGTGCCCACCAAAGCTGCTCTGTCAGATGGACAGGGGGGAGAAAATATAATTGAAGGATGTGGGGTGAGATAAGGACAGGGAATGATCATTCACCAGTAACCATCATAGAGAAACAGACTTGACTAGAGGAAATTAATTTAATATATTACCAACAAAATCAGAAATAAAACGAAATCTTAAAGCATTTTCTTCCTGACCCTCCCTTCCCAGGTTCAATTTCACTCTCAAATCTCTACCTCTCCCTCTGCAGTAATTCAGGAGGACAGGGAATGGGAGCTGCAATCAGAATCATTTAATCACATTTCTGCTGCTCCTTCCTCTTCAGGGGGAGAACTCCTCACAGTTTCCCTCTGCTCTAGAGCAAGGTCCCTCTAAAAGTGGACAGACACACATGAACTTCTCCAGTGTGGTCCCTTCCCACGTGCAGCTCTTGATGAATTGATCCAATGGCATCCCTCCCATGAGGTCAGTCCTTCAGGAACAGTCTGCTCCAGTTTGGGCTCCTCTCAGGGTCACAGGTTCTGCCAGGACCCTGCTCCAGACTGGCACCCTCTCTCCATGGGTCACAGGTCCTGCCAGGACCCTGTTCCAGCCTGGCACCCTCTCTCCATGGGTCACAGGTTCTTCCAGGACCCTGCTCCAGCGTGGGCTCCTGCAGGGACTGCAGGGGGATCTCTGTGGGGATTTCTCCCTCACACACTGTCCCTCTTCTCTCTGTCTGCAATTGTGCAGTAGCTTTTCCCTTTCTAAACACATCATCCCAGAGGTGTCACTGTGTCTGAAGAGCTCAACCTTGGCCAGCCTGGGGTCCCTCCTGGTCCATTGGCTCTGTTGGATGTGGGAGAAGCTTCTGGCAGCTTTTTAAAAAGTGACCCCTTGGTGCTGAAACCTGCACTGGGCCTTCAGTCACTCTCAGAAGGGGACACAGCCACAGTCACAGACAGCCAGGCCCCCACATGGTTTGGGTTCATTCTCTTTGTCTGGAACATTTTCAGCTATTTTTCATATGACAGCAGTTGCTCTCAAGCAGAACACAATCCCACAGCACACAAATTCTGAAGTTAAACAAACACATCGTTTGCTATCTGAAAATACACAGGCTGCAGAATTTAAGGAAAATAATTTGCCAACCTAAATTAGCAGTAACCTGTGAAAAGAGAAATAATTACCATGCTCAGCTGAGCATAGATGATTGAAATATGTTAAATTCTAATATTTTTGGTGATTCTTTCACAAATAATGTCCCATGAAGCAACAGAAAAAAAAAAAAAAAGTTATGTCAACAAGAGTTCTGCCTGCCTTCTGCTCCAGGAAATCAAGCCTTTGCATCAGTGCAGAACAAAGGCATCCATGTTTGAGATCATCCTGAAATCCATCTACATGTCTTCCCTATTTATTTTGCATTTTTTTCCCTTTTTGTTTTGTTTTCATTTTCATGACTTATTTGCCAGTATTCCCAACAAGAACAGACCAAAAAAGCTTAGTATGAAACTATTACACCATACTCTAAGCAACACAGTTTTTACCCCATTCCTACTGAAACAATGCCCTAGAATTGGCAACCCATTTTTTACCTTAGGGTATATTCCAGGATACGAGAGTGAACATGGGCATTGATCAGAGAAGGGATCACCTCCTGGGGAGCTGGGTCTGAAGTTGAGGAGAGAAAAAAGAAAGATATGAAATCCTGGCTGTGTCTTTTATATTATTCTTCCTTTCCTTTTTTTTTTCATTGGGTCCTAATTCTCTTCCACTAGCTTGCTGCCTTTTCAACAGCTTGATTTTCCTTTCTAAGTGAATTATAATGAATGCTGGGTCTTCTGGTAACAACTGGCCCAATTCTGTCTACAACATGAGTCTAAATCTGTAATTGCATTAATGGTGTCCTTTTCTTTGTTCACAATATGCTCTTTCCTTAGTTTTAAATGAAAAAAAATGCTCTCTGGAGTTCCCTTCTCTTTTAAACTTTATGCATTCTTTGCTCTCTTTCTCTGTTACACACTCAGCTAAATAATTAGAATTCCTTCCTTCTCTGTCGTTGGCTTGCTAATTCAGAGAAGCTCCCAGTGCTTTTACAGAATTTAATTTCAGCAATGGATGTATTGAAGGGCATTACCATCATCTCAATACTGCTCACACATTTTGTAGATGCAGGTCTCTATCTTTGTTATCTCTGTTCTAAATGTTCATCATGGTCAACTTACCACCTCTTCACTCTAAAATGAGCTTGGAAATCCATCCTTGTGGAGTTTTCAAGTATGGTCCCAGTTAATCAATGCTGCCCTACATTGTATAATAATCTCTTTTGCTATGAAATTTCATGATGACTTCAGTGGCAGCAGACTACATTCTGAAACACCAATTCCACTCAAAAATCTGGAAAATAAGTTCTGTCTGGGACTTAATACAGGTAGCATATTATGCTTAGGATATTTTTTTTCTTCTTACATGTTCTTTGCTTTCAATTTCCCTCTATCAACTGCTTTCTTTGGTAAAATCATCAGAATTTGATGAACTTTTTTCACATTGTCCTTCTCTGCCCCTCTGTCTTTTATTTTGTACTGTCTGAGGACACAAGGAGCAGTGTCCTTTACCATCCCAGCACAAGGTGCTAGGAGAGATGTGGAGGTTTGAATTACATGGTGCTGCTGTAATTGCATGAGTGTTTATGCACACTGTGTCCTGCAGATCATACTGTTCTTGTAGGATGGATTGGGAAAAAAAAATATGGAAAATTAGAAACATAAATGCCTGATTTGAGTTTACGTGGATGTTTTAAAAATATTTTGTCCTAAAAGCATCACTAGTCTGTAATAAGGTAAAAAAAAAAAAAAAAAAAATTGCCCAGAAAACCAGAGAAGCTGTGGCTGCCCCATCCCTGCCCCATCCCTGGAAGTGTTCAGGACCAGGTTGGATGGGAGCTTGGAGCAACCTGTGATAGTGGAAGGTGTCCCTGCTTCCAGCAGGGGTGTTAGAATGAGACAATATTTGCAGTCCCTTCCAAAACAAACCATTCTGTGATTCTAATACCAAATATTAAGTTCTTTTCCTGCATTTGTTACCCATATCAATTCCTGCCATGCCCTCAGTTAAGTTCTGTACAGCTCCTTCCAAGCTGCTGGGACAGAGTTTGAATTAAGGCAGCTTTAACCCTGCTCAGCATCATAGCTGAAAATGATGATAGCATGCTTATAAAAACAAGGCTTACATTTGTAAATGCTCTATTTCAAGAGCTATTACAGCATAAAGAAATTGTGATATTTGTAGTATTGTTTAGATCTGGGTTGAAGGTGCTTCCTATAAATGTAGGCAGGAGTAGAGACAATGAGATAAGGTATTGATGGTGTAAATATATAAAAATCTTAATATCCCAGATACAGTTCCAAGCAGATATCCTTCTTTTTTTTCTATTTTTTTCCAAAAAATAAGCAAAAGTATAAGTTTTAAAACTGCAATGGCACATGTAACCTAAATGATCGCAAAGGCAACAACCTTTCAGAATGTATCCTCCTCTGAATAAGAGGGGAATGTGATAAAACCACTACTAATTAGACTAACCATATTCATCTGAAATGGCTCCAAAGAGGGTTTATTTTCAAAAACTGGATTTGGTAATCCAAAGATACTGCATTATTGAAAGGACCATTATACCTCCAGTCATAAAAACACATTTTGTGTTTACTTACGTTTATACTTATTTCCAATTCCACTTTTTTTTTTTTTTTTTTTTTTTTTTTTTTTTTTTTTTTTTTTTTTTTGGTGGCATTCTTGCACCCTCTGAAGTCAACGGGAAAAGAGATATGAGTCTCAGCATTGATAACTTTTCACATATGTTATATACACTTCAGACTCTCCATAAAGTATATGAGACAGTTGCAAAGACCGAAAATGGGAATTAAAGACCACTGCACTGCCTAGAGCCTTCTAATTTAAATATTTGGACTGTCAGATATGGTTGCTGGATGACTGTGAAGAGTGTGTGGGATCCTTCTCATGTAACACAGAATGACAGAAGGATTTGTTTGGGAAGGGACCCTGAATTCCCCTGGTTCCAATCCTTTTCCCTCAGAGAGACCTGCAGGGCGTGGACCACTGGTGGCAAAGCCCAAGCTAAGACAGGGGTAGGAATGTTTGAGTTTTGGTCTTTGAGATGCAGAGAGATCACATTCATTCCCTTATCTTTTGATTAATACCAAAGGCAACAGGGCAAAGCAGAGGCACAGAGGAATCCAGAGCTCTGTGCTGTAAGGAATGACTTCATCCCTGTGGACGTGCTTCACATCCACTGCTGCAAACATGACTGTCATCTCCCTCAGTCCCATGACAGCCCAGCCTTCCTTTGAAACCTGACACAAGTGCTTGGGGACAGGCAGGGAACAACAGTTCCTGAGCACACATCTACACTCAGGGACAAGAACAATGTGTGTGACAGAGCTGACATGACACAGGCTTTGCCTACCAACCTATTAGTCTGATGTTCTTTCTGAAGAGCAAACAGAAGGTGAAAACACATCAAAGAACACTGGAGAACTCCAAATCTCCTGACATAATAGATTTACCAATGATCTTAAAAAAAATAGATGGAAATCTGGGGATGGAATTTTTTGGGAGGCAGGAGGTAGAGTCTGGTATTCAATTTAGACTTCAGATTATCTGCAAAAATCTGCAGGATATATAGCCATATATTTATATTTTTGTTTAAGCGTTCAGGGCCAGATTAGCTCGGGTTTTGAGGAAACTGGTCTAGCAGGGCGATTTGAGCTAAAATACCCTTCAGGTCCCCTCCAGCCCAAACATTCTGTGGTTCTCTGTGGCCTGTTCACTGGTACAGATGTAATGCTGATCCATACTGGGAAGGGAAAGAGAAGGCAATTGGTGCACGTGTCACTGCAAGGCCTTTGCCATGACCCACAGCACTAGAGCACCTCGTGCAGATGTGATCCAAAGCAAGCTCCCTCAACAGAAAAAGTCAGGAAGCTTATATCCAAAGGCTGTAGAAAACCCAGATATGAAAATTTACTAGTGGGATAATATACCAGATACTGGTGTGGGATCTACCTTCTCTGTTCTGCAAAGGCAAACTAAATCCTGCTTGACATCCCCATGTCATGGCAGGTCACCCCGTTCTTAATTTGCTCTAATTGGCACAGCAATGCACTTCACCTGCAGGCAAATGGCAGCTCAGAATGGTGTGAAATCCTCTGCCTCTTCTGACAAAACATCCGAGCTTTCAAGCTGATGTCTGCATCCAAAAGACCCACCGATCAGGATAATTGAGAGGCATTTCCTTTGGGTACACAGAGATGTTAAAATCCAAACCCACTGTGTAACAAATTACATGCACCAGGGTGCATGAAGGTCCTTCTGCAGAATCCTTAGGGGCTGCAGGACTGTAGTCAGTCTTTGTGTGCCACATATATACATAATTTCCCTGTCTGAATCATGCAAAGAACACTTTGACCCTGCAGCTCCTCACTGGAGCCATGTGCTGTTCCTCAGACAAGCCTTTCAGACAGAGTTTTCCAGGAGTACATTCTGCAATTTGGGACAACAAACGGTGAGGGGAGAGAGAGAAATCAAGTCCCTGGGTATATATCTCCAGGCTTTCTTTGATCCTAGCCTAGTTTTTCAACTTGATTTTAAGCTAGATGCTGCAGCTATTTAAAGATTTAAAGAAAACTATGCCTCAAAAAATATATATAGGAAAGGAAAACAATTTTAGGAGTACAAGGTAACTTGAGGGGTCATAAAGTCCAGTCCTCAAACTCACAGGAAACAATGCAATAATGTTTGGTCTGCAAAACATAGTTCAAACCCTGGGGCAAAAAACATTTTCAAAGAGTCTACGTGAATCTCAAATTTGACAGTGTGAGAAAAAAAAATCCAAATATAGTGTGCCAAAGAAAAAGGCTGAGAGAGCTGAGTGTTACCAATGTATTCACCTCCTGCAAAGCCAGCAATGATGTAGAAAAAAAATTAAATAAGCAAACCATACTTTAGAGATCTGCAGAGCTTTGTCCTATGAATTGCCTTCTGCCTTCAGCCTGAAAAACATTTCCACCCCAAGTGCATGTTGAGGAATTGCCATCCAGATTCTGGAGGAAATTCTGTTCCACTCCCATCACCAGCACATTCCACCATGCACCTCTGGGTAAATTCTCACATGTCAGAGGAAAACAAGGAAACAAACACCACCAGTAACTAAAAACAGAAAGAAATAATGAGCAGGGAAAGGAAAACAATCAGACATTTTTTACCCCAAATACTGGAAGTCACTAAGGGAAACTGCAAAACATGAAGGACAGAATAAACACAAGGCAAGTAAAGAGCAGCCAGGTCTCCTTTTAGACCTTTGACACAAGCATGTTGGTTCAAGTCCCTGGAAACCTTCTTTTAAGACTCACTTTTCCTACTTTTTATTCAGGAAACTAAGAACACCTTTTACTTCATTTCATTCCCCTGGCTGTTAGAAGGCATAGAAATGTATCATCCAGCATCCTCCTGTAGCAGCTGGAATGAAAGATTTGCTTGGAGTCTGGCTGCATAATAGTGCTTTGCCTTCTCATTAAAATAAATCACACAAAGTGTTGTCACTGCATGCTCTGGGCTTAAAAAGAAGTCCCCAGGTCCTTCATATCTTAAGGGACAGGCACGAAGACAAACTCTGAAAGGCACATGGAGAATGCAGAAAAAAATGCACAAAGGGAGTGAGAATAAACTTTCAGTGTACTTACTTTTAAAAACTCAACCTCTTGGGTGTATTAACAAGTTCTTAAGATTTTGCATGCAGTTGATTAATTTTCCATAGTTAAAAACTGCAGATGATCATGCATTTGGGATTGGCTACTGTGTGTGTGTGTCCTTTCTTTTCCCCCTATTTGGAAATTGAATAATGAAATACAGCCTCTGGGAATGGGGTTGCTAAATTTTGAGGATTCAACTGATATTTATAAATGCCACTGGGGTGAGACAGATGCTTCTACTTACAGATAGATGCATCTATTGATATTTTGTATATCTATCTATATATCTTCTAATCTATCTATATCTATATTTAAATACAGATATATCTCTGTGTGTTGCATATATATATGTATATATATATGGAAGGTAAGCGTATATATGTGTGCCAGAAATATTCAAGAACATCACAGTATCATATTTTTTGCCTTCTCCCCTTCCTATTGTGGCTAAGCAAAATACCCTGAAACCTCACACACAAATCTCAGTGGGTTTTCTTTTTCTCCCAAGGTCTGGGTGCTGACTCCTTACCTTTGCTCCCACCTCCAGAGTTTCTGTTAGCAGTGTGTGGGACTCTGCTGCTCCTGGCACAGGTCACCCTGAGATATTATTAAATATTACACAAGATGTTTATTTCCTGGGGAAGCCCTAGAGTCCTGAAGCTCTGCCTAGAGACTGAGACATTGTTTTCCATATCACTAGATGGCACTGTTAACTTAAAATCATGGCACAGTTCTTCGGGAACCAGTCTCCAAGCTTCAGACATGGAAAAGAAATAGCAAAGGGTCTCTGCCTGAAGAAAGGGAGGCAGAATGGAGGGCATTGACAAAACAGTCCAGATTTTTAATTTTCCTATATTCTAAAACAGTTTCACATCCGAAAATGGTCCAGGGCACTTAAAACCACGTGAGAAAAAGCCTGAGGCTGATGGTAACTTGGATCTGCTCAGGGAAGGGTCGAAGTTGCATCCTGAATCCTGGGTGGGCTGGCTCCTTCCTCAGCTCCTGCCCGGGGGCCCGAGGAGTGTTTGCACCTGCGGCAGGAGGATAAACACGATGTAAGTTGCCTCATTAAGTTGTTGCTGTCTTTAAAGCCTCCAAGCCTATGGGATCAATCCTGGGTCCATTAATTTATAGTAATGAAAGAGGAAAAAAAAAAGGTACTTGTTGGGAAAATCAGTTAATTAAATGATGATCTGAAAGCAGCAGCAGTTTTTTGTCTTTTAGTGAGGTGTTACCCATCTCTTACGGTTGGCTAGTGGAAGAAATTACTATTTGTTGCAGGATCCTTTCCTGTTTGGGTCCAAAAGCAAGTGGATGCACCAATTTGTTTAAGTAATTTCACTGTCTGCTGCTGCTCTCCCTTTGTCTGTGTCACATTCAGTCTCTCCTGCCCACTCTGCAGTGCTGGGCTCGGTGGAGCTGTGAAAAGGGTGTGAGAGTCCCCTCATAGCCCCTGGGCTGGAAATTTCTCAGCTCTGAGCACAGAGCCAGGATGAGATGCTCCAGGCACAAATAAAGTCAGGAGCAGAATTCCTTGCTTACTCCTGGGAGGCCAGGAAAGGCAGGCTGATGCTGGTACCTCCTTGTGCTGGTGGGTTAGCACCTGGGGGTAGGGGCTGCGGTGGTTTGACTTACATTTCTGAGAAATTTTTGAGCTGAGTCCCATGTTCAATACTGCCTTCTAGGGAGACACCACTATCAGACAGTTTCTCTTTTCCTGGCACTGCCATACAGCAGTAAAACTCTGTCAGAAATTATGGATGAACTAATATATCGTGCTGCAATAAATACTTCTGGTACCCTCTGAAGCCTTAGCAAAATTAAACTGGTGTGTATTTCTGGTGAGGGCAGAGCAAAGGTGGAATCACTCCTGTAGGATTCTGCACAAGGAAATGAACACTAGAAACCTAAGAGATTCAGGTTCTCCAGATCCTAAATTAATTCATGACCCTGGAGGAGATGCTTGGATTCCCCACACAGTGAAGATGAAGAGGTAGGAACATAGTAATGGGACCTGCAAAGGACATTATCTTGAACAGAGTGTAGCAAAAACCAAGTGCTGAGAAAGGAGCTGAAAATACAGTTTTCTCAAAGATTTTGGAGCTGCCCTGAGATTTCAATTTCTTCTCAGGATTCACTTCTTTTGGCAATTCCATGTTCCAAATCTTCCAACATACTGCTAGGAATGCTCAGTTCTCCCTGTTTCCATGTCTAGCAGATAGACATACCAGGAATTCCAGGATTTCTACTCTGCCTTCTCATGGAGAGAGAGACCTTTACGGTGGTGTTAAGACTCACCTTGTGAAATTCAAATACTATGTTAACATTTTAACATAAAATGCAAGAAATGAAACAGCTGAGTTTTCCATGTCCTCCTCCCTCTCCCCCTCCCTTTCCTTCAGGATACTTCATTGCCTGATGATTATGGCTTAATCTTAGGGGATTAGAGATGGGAAATTGAAATACATTTAGTCCTTCTCGATCCAAACTATGATAATGTCTGAGTGAAGAACACGGTGTGACAGTGAATTTCTTATAGGGGGAATATGAAAGGCATTATGTGAATGGCTTTATTTGCTGTTTTGTTGATAGTTTTTCTTTTCTCAAAGAAAGCTCTGACTCTGAGATGCTGGAGGTTTTGTGCTATTTCTGTTGAAAGCTGCAGACCACAACCAGAGCAAACTGTGAGGAAGTGAGTGTGGGAGGGAATGAATAATACAAAACCAAGAGGATTTAATAAAATGGGAATATATTGACATGGTAAAGGCAGGAACTCAATAAAGAATGGACAATGCATGATTGATGGTGAGTGCTGTGTTGGTAAGAACTAATTCTGAGATCTCACTGTGAGGGAAAAACACTTTTCTTACAAGATACCAGGTGTGTGGGGAGAAGTTTTCAAAAGTCAAGTTTAAAAAAAGCTTTAAGCAGAAGGAAATGTCTTTTTATTTCCTCTCCATCCCTTGTACACACATGCACACACATACACAAAGCTGTGGTGAAAACAAAAATCTGTTATCCTCCTGTTTCTAATTCCTTTAGAGATTTGCCCCACTTCTTTTTCTGCTGTTATTTCAGCCAGTCTTCTGACACTTTTGTATTGCTGTGACACCTTCCAGGAGAGGGGAGAAAAGAACAAATCCTGCCTTTTCCTTACACAGATCTCATGTCTGTGGTGGCTTTAGGAGAGCACAGCTTCTGCTTGTATGGCAGGACAAATCAGCCTGTTTTACTTTCCTCCTCGAGGAGAAGCCACCCAGGTCAGAGCAGTGATGTCTGCTTTCAGGAATAGGGTATTTTTTGGGGGGTATTATTTTTGGAATTGGGTTAGAGGTGGTAACTTTCAAAAGGAAGGAGCCACAGCAGAAGGTGAAATGCATTAATGCTCTGGGTCTGTCATCAGCCCTGAATGTTTTCTTGAACTTTGTTTTACCTAAGGAAAGTGAGTTACATTTCACTTTTGTGTTTGATTGATGGTTGGTCTAATGAAACAGCTTCAGCTATGATTGGACCAGTTAAATTTCTCATAGTCCACACAGAAAGATTTTGAGAGAAAGAAAAGCAGGAAAAAAAATAATAGAGTGGAAAAAAAATCCACCCAGCTACATGTCCAGATTCACATCCTTCATCATCTAGCAGAAATTTATTTAGGGATCTCTGTTTAGGGTGGTTTGTCTTTACTTTTCACCATATATCATTAACCATACAGTTACTATGTGGCAGATTCTCTCTATAGAGCCTCAGCTGAGAGCTTACAACAGGATTTGTAGTGGAATAGACAGTGCAGCTCATGCATGTACACATAGAAGGGAGAGCTGGAAGGAGGCAAGTGGGGGAGAGAAACAAAATAAGAAAGACTGTTTTATTTAGTAGAGTATAATTTTCTGTATACTAAATACAAGAGTAGAGATTTGTTTCTGGGAAATGATGAATCAAGTCAGATCTGGTGCCTGTGCAAGGCTGACAGCCTGGTTTTCCTCAGGCAGGGGAACAAAATGGAAAGCAGCCGTGCCACAGCTGCTAATCCTCCTCTGGATTGCATCCAGCTGATGTGACAGGGCTGGCACAGACCCTGTGGGAAAGAGAAGGGAATGGCCCTAGGGAAAGTGTGCCCAGAGGGTACAGTGCAGCACCAGTGGAGGCTTCTCACCATGCTTTAGCTAAGCTTTAATTTCCACCCACAACACTAAAATCCACTGGAGCAATAAGTAAGAGTTTAATGTGCTCTGTGTTTTATGTTAAAGGAAGGAATCAAAGCCACCTTTTCAGAGTCAGTAAGCTTAATGATCTAGGAGTGAGGTTCACTGAGCCATGGAAATGCTTAACTTTTATGTTTCTTGCCATGTAGGGGAAGGCATGAACTAGGCATTGGAGGCCTAAAATTGCTCTACAGTGGAGGAAGAACTAAGTCAGTTAAAAGGAAGTAGTGATGAGGACATGCAACAAAGCCATTCTTTTTGTATATAAAGTATCTTTCACTTAAAAGCTATCTGGCAAGAGACACCTACTTAATTAATCTATATCCCAGAGCTGAGAACAGCCCAGGGATACTCAGCTCAGCCAAGGTGGTAACAGTTCTGGAACAAGTGTCACAAACCATGGCCAGGCACAAAGTGGTTGGGACCAGTTTTGAGCTGTGGCCTTGACTTTGACTGCAGGAGGACATGTGGTATCCAAAACTCCTTTGGAGCAGGTATATGAGAGGGATGATGTAAAGTCTCCTGGGAATGTTACAGCTCTTTTTTTTAGACCAGCCTAAAAGTGCAAAGTGCTGATGTCTAAAGTTCAAGCCATAGACACATAAAAATCTGTCACCACGAGGAACCATCACTCCCATGTTTTCTCAAGGGGAAGCAAGGCACACTCTGACTTCAGACCAGGTTTTGGAAACCTCCTAACTAAAAACTGCTCTGCATGAAAGAGAGAAGAACCAAACCCAAGGTAACTTGCCTTCAAACACACATAAATTTTCACATTACCTTATCTTATTATTGACCAAGGGAGAAAGAAGGCCCAACATTGTGCTCCCATTCCAGTGGAAGTTTTGACAGGGTAAATCAAAGCCACTTCTATGACATGGTGGAAAAAGGATGAGGAAGGGGAAAAGGAAAGAATGGGAAGAGGAAAGGGGAATTAAGCCACATTGCACATTGGTTTTACCTTCAGGAGAGGCAACATCCAGGATTACATTGAATAAACCTTGCATTTTATCAGCTGGGTTTTGTTCCATTTGATTGAGGGTATTTAAGAGCAAAAATGACTGAATAAGTTTCAAATTTCTAAAAATAATTTTTGAAGCTTTTCCATAGTGGGAGCTTGATTTTATCTTGCACTGGGGTTTTAGTGTTTTTTAAGGAAAGCCCCATGTTTGTGTGCAGTGACAGATGCTGCTCCACCATCACACAAAAACATGAATTCCTTTTGCCACCCGTTGGCTGTGTCAGGCTGGGTTGCCATGCAGGTATGAATGGAAGGATGATCCATCAAAATACTCATTCCTCTCACGTAACAAAAACTCTCCCACCACACCAGGAGTGCTAATGGAAGGAGCTACATTTGCTATGGCCACCTGGGAAATCCTTTTAACCAGTCATCAGTTTATATAAAATCCTGAAATAAGCTATTGTTTACACAAAACAGATTTGTTGGGTAAATTGCTACTTGCGAGTTGTTTTTGTTTTTGTTTTTTCTTTTTTTTTCTCCAGTAAACTCCATCTGATACTATTTAAGTCACTAAAACATCACTTCAGTATCAATTTCCCCTGTGAAGGAAGCTGAATCTGGGAGAAAGACTGAGAACTGTTGCATGAAAATCACATCACCCTCTCTCAGGGGTGTTAGAGTAATTTCCTGCCTTGAAATCAAGGAAATAAAAAAGTTATATTGATTACAGAAAATGACAGTAACTTGTGTGTAAACAGTAAAACAAAACCAAAACAGACAAAACCAAGCATGGTAAATGAATGATCACCTCCTCTATTCCTCTGGCACACCACCCTACTCTCAAATTGGAGACCAGTGATGTCAGAGGATAGGATGATCTTTTCTCCCTAGGAACAAGCAATAGAAAAAGAGGGAATGGCCTCAGGTTATGCTAAGGGAGATTTAGAGTGGATATTAGGATACATATCCTAAGTAAAAGAGCTGTCAAGCACTGTACCAGGCTATCAGTGGCTGAGACAACAATCTGGAGGTATTTCAAAGGTGTGGAATTTGGGGACATGGTTTAGTAATGGACTCTGGCAGTGTGAGGTTAATGGTTGGACTTGGTGGTCTTAGAGGTCCTTTCCACCCTAAATGATTCTAAGGTTCTGTGATTGATCACAGTGCCTCATTTGAAGAATCCTATATCCAGTGTCTTCTGCTCTTTTGCAGACTTTGGGACTGTGCAGGGAGGGGAGATTTTTCAGAAGGATCAGAAATCCTCTGAAGGAAATCAGTTTATAATGTTGCAATCGTCCATCCTGTGGAGGGCTGCATCCCCCAGACAAATGTGATGGCAAAGTGTAACCTCCTTAAATTATAACACACTTTGATTTAACTGAGATAGCCATCTGGTTTTAAATTAAAAAAAAAAAAAAAAAAAAAAAAAAAAAAAAAAAAAAAAAAAACAAAAAAACCTTATATTT
>WEIU01001162.1:106749-131537 GCA_013389925.1 Aegithalos caudatus | reverse complement strand
TTTTTTTTTTTTTTGTAATGGAGCTCTTACAGCTCTTACACTTTTACCTTTCTCTTCTCTAGGCTGAGGGGAAATTCCATTTCCAGCTGAAATTCCATTTCACCCAGCCTGACTATATACAGTGCTCTGTATCACTTTAGCGACCCTCCACTGGATTGTCACTGATTTATTCACAAAAGTAATGATAATAAGTAGCATGAGATCACCCCAAAGATATCAGAATTACTCAGCAACTCCCATATATGCAGGAAAGTTCAATGGTACAAAGGGAAATTAGCATTTGCAATTGTGCAGCTTCTTCCATTTCTAAGCTACATCTCAGTACTGATGAAATCCTGTGAAAATCACTGCCTTTTAGAATCACACTAAGGCAGCCTTGCCAAGACCATCTAATTTATCCTCCAGCAAAATTATGCCTTAAAATTTACATAATTATTATTGCTAAAAACGAAATAAAATCCAACTAAAATCTAGGCAACCTGTTTTAAGAATATCTGCGAAATGCAACGGCACTGGAGAACTCTAAACATTGACTTTTGCATAAATCCTTTGTGTATCTCTAATCTGATTTTTCACCATAGGTATGCCCATACAACGAGTGAGTAGTAAGTTTTCAAGGCATGATAAATCAGGAAAAATCTCTGCATTTAGATAGGAATTTCCTAATTGCTCCTTAAAAAAGTCAGAAGAAGGCCCCTCAAAACATACGATGCATATGCATATAGGTCAAGTATGACCAAGCAAACTCTTTTCTTTCCAGGCTCTAGTCTTGCAATCATGGATATGCAAGCAAACTTGTCCATCCTGTTGTACAATGATTAATAAACTTAAATGCACAAGAATGAGTCAATCCAGGAAGAAATACAGACTATGATAGTGAAGATTCAGTTAAGATGGAAACTAATTCTAAGTGATATCAAACAATAATTAATAATAGAAATAGAATCATTCACAAAGACACTTGCATTGCATAAAGGGTAGGCTACCAAATTATCCAGTTCTACATATATTAATTCTTATCTTGGTGAAGGACATTGTCTCATATGTATGTGTATCTCTAATTTGAAATAGAACCATGTTGTCAACTCTTTAAAATACTTTGGACGGACAGTAATACCTTATGATTTTTATTTCTTTATATGACTTGTGAATAGTGATTTTCAGCATATTTTTTTATTATTTTCATGTTAGAGAATAGTTTTACATGCGGTTTTGAGCTATAAGCATGCAGACATGCACTGACATAGACATGCACACACATAAAGACAAAGAACTGAATACATTGCATTATCTTTTCCTGTCTTTTGGATTTCAGTGTCAACAAATAGAAACTCAATTATTAATATGCAGACAATTTTTCCCTAAATTACACCTTTAGCTATTTTTATGACTGTGCTGACAGTCTTATTACTGAGTAGAAGAGAACACCCTGCTGAACAGTATTTTCCTGCTTTTAGCATGAAACAAAGACAAAAGCTAGGGGAAAAAGAAGAGCTTTTATTTTTCTATATTTCTTTTGGTGATGCGCCTTTTATGCAAATATCTCATAGTTTTCTACAGTAATGGTACCATTAAATGCCTTGAGATTATTTGTAAGAGAAAAGCGTTACCTTGAGATTAAGACATAAACTACTAAGTGCGTTTTTAGGAACAGAGAAGATTTCTCTGTAAAGAAGTTAATGTTCCAAAGAAAGCTTTGTTTATTTGAAAGGTTTTATGGTTGTGCTGTTTTCTTCACTTAGCACCTTAATTCTCAGGAACCATACGGCTGTCCAGATGTTTAAAATAAAAAGCCCATTTGGGTATTATCAGAGATTACTGAGAAAAAATATACAGACATGATGTTTAACCATGCAACATAAATTCTCAGAGCATGTAGTACCCAATAAACACCCTATCCTAGATCTGATGAAACTGAACACATAAATCATAAAAACTAGGGAAAGGTCTCATAATACTATTTACCTCTAGCCAGATGCTTTCTGAAAGTAATCTACTAGCCAGGGTGATAATCTTTTCCTATTTTCCTATTTATTTTTATTTCTTCTCACCAAGGCATTACTGGGAAATGTGCTTACCAGGGGTGAATATGTTTCTGCCCAACCCAGATGCACTTTTCAGATGTTCTTTTTGCTTGTAATGCCTTGAGAATAGGGTTGCCTAACATCTAAAATACATACATTCTCCTTATTGCCCGAATCTTTCATCTCCTCTCCTCTGGGGTTGCCTAATATGCTCACCAAGCTATTATTGTTTTGCTTCAGATAGCTTGGCCCTCTTGCCGAGTTTCATTTGCTGTCACACAGTCACAAATTACAGCATTTACTTCACGCTACCTCCATTCCAAACTATCAGTTTGTGCTTGCTGAACTGGAGAACATGATGATGGATCAAGGCACATTTGTGCTAATCCATTGCAAGTTGATTCTCCAAAGAATGCAGCACGGTAGTAGTTTCTGGCATTTTCTTTCCATTTTAATTTGCTTATGCTGTTTTCTAGTAATAGTTTGCTATCCCTGGCTTTTTGGTTNTTTTAGTTTTGTTTTTGTTACAGCAGTTTTCTCTCACTTTTCTTCTTTGGCTTTTGAAAGATCATAAAAAATAAGTAAAGAAAATAAGGGAGGAAAACAGACGGAAAACTGATTTTTGTTTTTTACTTCTTTTTTTTACCTTCATAAACAAACCTTTAAAGCTAGCCAGCTTTTCTGCAGGTGTAAATCACTCTGGCTCCATTGTGCACACCATTTCATGCCAGCTGAGGCTGTAATACAGTACTTTGAAAATGCCAGTGCTGTAGCTGTTGTCTAGACTCGAGTTTCAAATGTAGACGTGGATCTCCTAACGGAATCAATTGCACCACATTATCTGTATTCACTGACAAACCGCATCTTCTTTGTCAAATACCTTCAAAAATATTTGCTCCTTCATGTATGAGAATTCAAGGTTAGAGTGGTCAATCAATGGACATTACATAAAAATCAATTTGTATGTGTTCCAAGAACAGTTTAGTAGGAGAATCCAGAAGGAATGGGTTAGCATTTATATGCTTCCTTAGTGGGTCAGGGTCTGGCTTCTGGACTATACCCCCACTCCTGTAGCTGCTGGATATACACAGGACAAAGGGATAATTCTCCCTTCTTGAAGAATCCATTTTGAATATTAATTTAACATTAGGAATATTCAGTCAAAGGATCATAGGTAAGTGTTGGGTCCTGCCTCTGGGAGGGAATAACCCCAAGTAGCAGCCCAGGTTTGGGGCTGACCTGCAAAAGGGCAGCTCTGCTGAGAAGGGCTTTGGAGTCTCAGTGGGTGATAGCTGACCATGAGCTAGCAGTGCTCTGCAGGGCTAGGAGGGCCAATATTATCCTGGGGTGCACTGGGAAGAGTGTGCAGGTTTAGGGAGCTCCTTTCCTGTGGGAAATATTAAAGGCTTTTAGAAATCTGTGAAAACAGGTCGTAGAAACAGAAAGAGCTGAAGAACTTAGAATCAGCTGTAACTGCAAAGTTTGAAAATAGGAAAAGTTACAATAGTACAGCAAGCAAGGACATAAAACAATAATCTGAGTCTTAGGTTTGACTAGGATAGATCTTATGGCTGCAGAAAAATTTGCTCAGCAAGATAGTAGAAAGTTTAAAGCTTAAAATGGAATATTATTTATTGTTAATAGAAAGCATACAAACAAGCATTGTTTGAAGCAGGTGTACATGTGCTTTCCATGATTGGCTAGGATGCTGGTCTGTAAGCTTTAGCAATATGCTATTGGCTGCCAAACTTTTAAGATGCCCTGCAACAAAGAAATCTTTGACTGCTGATGGCAAGATGTGACCTGTTGCCATCCTTCAATTGTATAAAATCCTGTTATGAGACTGATGCTGCAATAAAGGTTCAAGGAACACCTAGCACTAGTCCCATCCCATTTGTGCCAATGACCCAACACACTTTCCCTCTACTTGACCCTAATGAGGCCTGTGGTAGTGTTTTTTTTTCTTTATGCATATTTTTGTAAACCCTTTTGAATGGTTTACCCCTGTTCCCCCTCTGATATAATTGGTTTTACCCCAAATTTTCTCCTACCTTGCCCAGCTGTCATTCACTCCCTAAACACACCTGTTACTTCATTTACATGATGTCAGTCCTTCCTAATCCCTTCCCTTAGTTCCAGAAAGTTCTGTGCCAATCCTTGCTGTCCCTACCCCCTGCCTAAACCCGTCCCTGGAATTCCCCTCTTCCTCCATGCTCCCTTTATATTTGTCCATGTGACCCTTTCCACTCCCATTGCCTTTCCTATAGGTTGTCAGATTGTGAACTCTTCCTTACTCCTCTCCCCATTATGTCCCTGATTGTTTGGAGAATTCTATCCTCCCCCTGTTCCTCCTCCCTTTAAAAGACGGTGCAAGCATGGGCTCTTCAGTTTTTTGTCACTGCACCCCTTGGAATAAAAGGAATAAACCCTTGGAGAAGCACATGAGACCCCTCCTTGTTCTTTACCCCAATCCCTGACACTGTACCCTGGCTGGTGTTGGGAGCAGGCAGCCCTGCTCTGCGCTGCTCCTCGGGTCAAAGCCAGTCCTGGGAGCGTGCCGGGGAGTCTGAGCTCCCTGGGTTTCTCCAGCATCACATCAGAGGCCATTTCTGGATCTTAAAGATCATCGAATTCCAGACCCCAGAGATAGGAAGGGACACCTTCCACTAGAGCAGGTTACTCAGAGCCCCATCCAAGCAGGCCTTGAACAATTTCAGGAAAGTGGAGCCCACGGCATCTCTGAGAAATATGTTCCAGTGCCTCACCACCATAACAATAAAGAATTTTGTTTTTCATGTCTAATCTAAACCTACCTTCCTTCAGTTTAAGGACATTCCCGTTGTCCTATCACCACATGCATTTGTGTACATGGCATTCAATCCATTCAAAATTTAAAAAGTTATTTATTTATCCAGAGTCTCCTGTACTATCACACGAAACGTAGCTCTTTATGCTTGGCCTACAGTCCCTGAGGTCTAAGGAATGCAAAATGTGTAAGAGGGGACCATGTTTCTGATGGCTGGGTGGCATTAATTTGGATTTGCTGGACTTTCTGTGTGGTTCTCTAGAGTCTTATTTTACTGAAGCATTTCCACTGGATTCTAAAGAAATATTTTATCAAGTTGAACTGATCAGGAATTACATATATTGTTCTTAATCATAAGACTGTGTTTTTTAACTAGTTTTATATTTGGAGGGTTATTTTAATTTTTTTAACAATTGTCAATTACTATGAATTCACCCACGGACAATATAAAAATGAGAACTATTTATTAGAATAAATTTTGTTAATTGTAAGAGCGATTTATAAAAGGACGTTGTGAGTTATGACCTAATAAGAAGTTAATGATTCTAGAAGTGAAGATGACAAAGTAAATAAAAATGGTTTGCTTTATTTTGAACAAGGTTCAAGTACATACACAAAAATAGCAGGATGTTTGGTTTAATTAGTGGGCAAATTAGTTGACTCTTCAAATCAATTAGATAGTTCCACATAGGCTTGAGTTTGAAAAGAATCATTCCCACTTAACAAAAGAAACATTCACTGAACAAAAAAACTCAAACACTTTGAGAATCTTTAAAACTTCCTGAGTCTTTGAATGTTGTGTGATTGAAAGTGTGGTGGGTACTGAGTGCTGGACCCACCGTGTACATCCAGGACAAAACAGGGCAAATTTCTCCTTATCTCTGCCCAAGATTCATCTTGTCAACAGAGGAAGGAAGATGACAACATCTCAGAAAGGGATTCAGACCACAGGAGATTTAAGCTGGCTTCTGTAAAGCCCTACCCACTGCATTGACTACAGAAAAATTGTACAGCAATTATAGCACTAATTTAGACTTGTTGGGTAACAAGATTCCAGTGAAATGAGTTGGGGCTTCTGTATCTAAACCCTGCAGTGCTCATACACAAAGCTGTGTCTGTGGGAGTATCATAGGTCTGCCAAGTCATGGGAAGTCTGGGGAAGATGAATAGGGAATGGTTTCCTCTTCTCTCTTTTCAGCAAAAATTCTGCAAATCACCAAATGCAATAATTGTCAGATTCCAAGGAAACAAGAGATGGTGATTCTCCACACAAGGTGAGATGGAACTTTACCTTCAGAAGTTTTACTCTAGATCTGGAGGCATTTAATGTCACAGGAACTTTACTTACACATTTACCCAAGATTTCTCTAGCTGCTCTAAGTTCCTCTTCAGCTTCACAGAGTAATTCTGTGCTGGTAGGGCTGTGATATTTTCTACCCAGGTCATTCTGCCTAATCAGGATCCTTCCTGGAAAAAATGTGGTACATTAAAGATTCCCACAGAATGTCTCACAAGGAGAAAGTTTGGACTGCCATTCATTTCTTCTCATTGCCTTGAGTCTTTTTTTATATATAATGACTCTCCTTTGAGCTGAAAGTTGCAGTTTGATATTCAACTCTATCTTTACAGATTCATACCTACATCTCTCATTTTCTGAATAAGCTACTTTAACTGTCTAGATATAGAACAGAGAGGGAGAATGAGCGAATTTGTGCATATTTCTCATCCTTTGCTCCCCCCTGAGGATAGTAATCTACTAGATAGCAAAATAATTTCGGATTCATGAACCCCAGCAGAGCACAAGTGGCAGCATAAGTCTGTAGCCTAGTGATTAGGATCCCCTGGAGACCTAATTTACTCCTCCAACAATATGATTGAATGTAAAAACTGTTACAGGATAAACCACAGAATATTCACTTTTTCATTCTGACCAAAATGTCCAGGTGTGATCTCCTTTCATAAGAATGATTTTTTGATCCAACAATGCCATATATGGAGATGATTTAACAGGAATAAGGACTAACATAGAGATTTGTAGCAGTAGACGCTGGTAGTTGCTAATGCCATTTTTGCTCACACAGCTTTTGTGTTTCCAGTGGTGAAAGAACTGATTCTGGACTTTACTCAAACCAGAAAGTTATACCTGATCTTACCAAACACCTCAAAATGGCCATGTGTTTAGAAGATTCAATTATCTGCTAGGTTAAGAAGACTTCCAAATAAAAAACAGCAGCAGCTTCCTAAAGAAGTCTCCTTTAAGGGTAAGCTCTCAGCATCTTGGGAGATTGAACACTTCCCCTTCCAAGCAGTTAACTGGGGCAGCTGGTAGACACAACAGTCAGTACAAAAATACTGAAATGTGGAGATGTCTGTTCACTGGCTAAGTGCATCATTTTGGCTTCTTTCTCTTCTAAAGCTCCTTATGTAATAAAGACTCCACATCTCCTCCAGGAAAGTTAACGGTGGCAAAAGTCCATCACTGAACTGAAGATTAGACTAAATGACCTGCAGAGATCCTTTCAAACCAATGTTCCCATGACTCCATGAAACCCATTCCCACAGCTTCGAGAAGTTTTGTCCTGAAATCTAAACTTAATCTTTAAAAAATATAGGTTGGTATTTCTTATCATGTCCTACAAGGATAAATTTCTTTCCTGTTTTCAGCAGCACATTGCCTACATGAAGGCTGTTACCAGTATGCTTCCAGGCTTTTCCTCTTTTGGCTGAATGGTTTGATTATTTTTTTCAGTCTTTCCTAAAATATTACTCTTTTCAGATGTGATCGCTCTCACTCCTGTCCTCTGGCTTTTGTCCATAGCTCCCTTTGATGTGTTGCTCTAGAAATGGCCTACCCAGCGCTGAATAAATTGAAGGAATAAGAGCATATGGGACTGAAGGTTATGCTACTGGTTTTACAGTCATGATGGAGGGAGGGGGCTGGGGGAGGATGACTGTTCACTTATGACCCACTATAACTTCTAAACACTTCTCTGTGAAACGGCTGCTCCAGCAGCTGGTCCCCATTCCGATTTTTTACAGCTGATTATGCCTGTGAAGTGTTATATTTTGCATGAGTCCCTAATGAATTTCAGTGTAGTTTTTCCAACCGTTTCTCCTGTGTCTCAGTGTAATTTTGAATTCCAGTCTTGTTCTTGAACTTCTTGAAGCTTGTTGTCACCTGCAGATTTAATAAGTACACTTTGCATTCCATCATCTGGATCATTAGCTAAAGTATTGAAGAGTTCCCAAATGAAGGCAGACGCCTGTTGGATCCTGCCCAGTACTTCCCTCTGTTTTGACTATGAACCACTGGCAAATAATTCCTGAGTACAGCTTCCAAATTGTCTTTCCACCTTCTCTGTGGCAGTTTCATCTAGTCCAGATTTCTCAGGCTTATTTGTGAAAATAAACACTAAGTCCATATCAGAAGTCTTACCAAAGTAAAAATATAACATAACCAGCTTCTGCTCAATCCACAAATAATTTTATAAAGGAAAAATTGTTGTTTTGATATATCTTTTTCATTACAAATAATGACTCTCTGTGGCTCCCTGATATTTCCAAGGTACTTGGAAAGAATTTGTTAGATTTTAAAGCTCTTTTTCACTGCACAAATCATAGTTACAAACTATAGCTTATCATTTCATATATTCTTTAACCAAAACAATGTTCGCTTTGTCTTAAAATCACATTTCAATACACATTACAATGTACATTACCTCCAAACTAATCATGCTTTAGCCTTTTGTGCTGAGAATGAGCCATTCAACATAAATATCTATTTATGAATGGAGATGCAAACCATATTTTGTTTCTATGCACATGCAGTACCTCAAAGAAATCTGCCTTTCGAAAGTGCAAGTATTTTTCAGTCAGAGAATCCGTTGACTGAAAGAAAGGAGGTTGGGATGTAAATGCACTATAGGTGTTCAGCTAAGGTGGTGACCTGTTGGAACAAACCCAGAGGAAGACACCACCATGGAGACAGTCTGAGAGAGTTAGGGATAGAGAAATGAGGGCTACAGGGAGAAGCCAGACCACCATCCAGAACCTAATGGGGGCCTCCAAGAGGGCTGGAGAAGGACTGTTTGTGAGGACATGCAGTGATAAGACAAGGGAGAATGACCATGAGCTGAAGCAAAGTAAGTTTAGATTAAGTATTAGAAAGAAATTTGTTGCTATAACTACAAGGGTGGTGAGGCCCTGGCACAGGTTGCCCAGAGAGGCTGTGGATGCCTCATTTCTGGGATTGTTCCAGGCCAGGCTGGAAGGGACTTTGAGCAACCTGGGATAATGGAAGGTGGGAGAATTTGGAACTAGGTGATTTCTAAGGTTCCTTCCAAGCCAAACCATTCTATGGTTCTGATTGTAGTGGGTTGGCCTTGGTGGGATGCTAGGTGCACACCAGGCTGTTCTATCACCCTGCTTCCCAGCTGGGCAGGGGAGAGAAAATAAGAATGGAAACAACTCACAGTTTGTGTTGTGACCCATTCCTGAAGGCAAGGGCAATCCAGGTTGTTGTTAATATCTCTCTTGCAGCAGATTTGAGTGAAACAACACTGAATGATGAGTGTTCCTAGATATATTTATTTATATGTAGGGTTTATTTTAGAACAATTTGGTTACAATAGAAAGCAGCTATGCAGCCATTTTGATTGTTATTATTAGTATCTGTAGTAATATAACAATATAAAAGCATAAAAATGTCACTTAAGAAAATATTTGAGGGAAAAGTAAGAAAGAGAAAAAGGATAAGAGTAGAAAGATACCACCATGCGTGGATCCCACAATGAGGCTTGATTGTTGTGAAGTGATGGTAATCCACTGGGGGTGGGGAAAATCCATGAGACTGAATTCAATCTGTTAATATAAATTCAGGTTTGGTGGGATTGCCCAGGTCCCACCCTGTTTGTGGGACTTTCATTCTGTGGTGGAACACTTCAGAAATGAGTCTTGGGGCACTTTGGGAGCCTTTGATGATTTGTGACTCCTTCTAGGGCATGACAGGTGCTTCTCATGTCAGCCAGTTCTGCCCCATCAGAAGGGATGAGCACCCTCAGGCCTACACATGAATGTGAATGTCCCCTGTGAAGTGACCTTCCTGGGGAGCAGGGGGTGTGCAAGGGAGCATAACTGGTATGATGAAAAGCACTGTCCCACCTCACAGGATCTGCCTCTTACTTGGCTCAAAGCTTGGACTGCAGCCCCCAGAGGTGTGTGTTCTCCCCCTCTGCCTTGTGCAGACCAGTGGCTTTATCACCAAACATCAAAAAACTCATCTCCACCTGAGGAGGAGCAAACTTGGCCTCAGCAAAGCTGCCTCCACAAAGGGACATTCATTTTGAGCCAACAACCACTAACATTTCAGTCTCTTACAGGCTGATGTAAGTAGCTTGCTAAAGCAAAATTTACATACACACGGACAAAGAAAGAAAAACACTCCAGGACTATTCTCTACTTTCCTTCACTCACTTCCCGGGAAGCAGGGTCTCAGGACAGGTAGGGATTGGTCAGGAAGCTGAACTTTGTAAATAAGAATGTCCCACTTTCCTTCTCCTTTCCTTAGGTTTTTTTTTTTGTTTTTTTGTTTTTTTTTTTTTTTTTTTTTTTTTTTTTTTTTTTTTTTTTAATCTGAGCTGACATCCTATGGTATGGAATATCCCTTAGGTTAATTGGGGTCAGCTGATTGTGTCCCCTCCCAGGATCTTATCCCCCCTGCTGATGGGGGGTAGGTTGTAGGCAGTGCTGATGCTGTGCCAGCTCTGCTCAGCAGGAGACAAAATTCTGAGGGGCTACCAACACCTTCTTAGCCACCAACACTCAGCACAGCCCTGTGGGGGCCATGGGCAAATGAACTCCTGTTCAGCCAGACCCAGTATAATGACTCTATGATATGATAGAAGAAACAGCTTCATTGTTATTTCAAAAGATAATTATTCCAACTGAGGCCGAATAGCATGAAGGAAGTGGGTATTCTTGTTTTTTAGATATAATTTTTGTATCTAAGTTTGGATGTTAAGCTTTTAATACAACTAGTGTAGAAAACTAAGCTCTGAATCACCTCCTAAGAGGCTTTTTTCTTAGGACTCCAACTAGAAATCTAAAGCCAGGGTATGTAATTAACCTGCATCATTCCTTTTCTTCCATTGCCCACCAAGGCCACACTGGCCTAGCCTCAACCAACTGCCCATCAGCTTCACTTTTTTATATCTCTTTGGGTCCAGCTTGATTTCACTAATGTATACAAAACTGAATAGATTATTGCCCAATAGATTAAATCCCTGATTTAATTTCCCTTTGCTGTATTGTTACTCCCCCAAGCAAGATTATACTTAATAGTTCATCCAAACTTTCTCTTTTATCCAGATTTATACTGGGTTTTTCTTCTTCAGGGAAATCAGGAGCTGGTAGTGCTTACTTGCTGCAGTTATAGGTTAAACTAGCAGCAAGGCACGATCTAGTTTATAAACATTTCTCGGCATTATTTCCCACTGTTCTTTGTTGCTGTTCATATGACACTCAGCAGTGAGGCTCTTCAGGGGATCCTCCAGGGATGCTCATTAGTGTTTCCTAATTGCTCCGTGCAGAGGGAAATAACTGCACGTGGCAAGACTCCATCGTTGCTTCAGCCTGTTTAACTCGTGGGGTCTGAAGTTATGTGTCAAACCACTGAGAGTGAACTAATGAGAGAAAGATTAGCCTAACAACCCTCTAATGTGTTATCAGGAAGGCCTCTGCTATTGCATTAAGCTCTCTTTATACAGACTAATTTCAGCTTGTCTCTGCTAAACATCAACTGTTCCCTGTCTTGTTCTCCTTGCTCACTTCTGCTGGGTTCAGCAGCAGCCCAGTCTGCTCAAAATGGCCATATACATTATCCACCCTATTTCCAATCATGGAAAATGGCCATATACACTATCCACCCTATTTCCCAGCAGGGATTTGCCATCAACCAGCCAGTGGTATGCTCAAGGAATGTGAAATACCAACCTTCTTTTAAATTTTCAAGGCAGCAAGCAAGAATAAATTTTGGAGAAAGAGAGATCATAGAATCATAGAGTCATTTAAATTGGAAAAGACCTCAAAGATCATCAAAAATAAGCCATGTAAAAATTGAAAAGCTAATAGTTTCTTTTGACATGTTTAACATATTTCTGTAATCATGAAGCAGGATATGATGTGAGAAAATGAACTCTAACAGCAGCTCACATAGCTGAACAGAAGAGGAATGGTACAATTTTCTAGAATGCACATTTTGCTTTTATGTATGTAGATAAATCTGTTTATTAATGGGATCTGAGATTTCCTTTAAGAAGACAAATAAAGTAATGAAGAAGCAGATAAAGAAAAATAAAATAAAAGGAAATAAAATGAAATGTCTTGCACTTGAGGCTGTCCTTTCCACGAAAAAAATAATGCAAACAAAAGTCAGCATATTTTTGGGTTTTCCCAGTTTGCAAACTTTAATCCCTACACCTGGTCACTACACATACTGCTCTGATGTGGCAAACACAGTTGGAATGTCTTGGCAGACACCTTGAAAGATGACCTCCTCAAATGCTCTGTCTAAAACTGTCAGGGACATACATCAGATATTTTATTTTGGTTTCAACAACTTATTTTACTTCCACCTAAAAATAAGAAGAGAAGATTCAAAACAATTACTACACTAACCATAAATGATAATTTAATCATGTATTATGGTATGTAGATATTACAAAAAATTATATCAATTTTTAGAGAAAACCATAATATTTTTTGTTTGTTTCAACTTTGATAGAAGGAGAAAGTGTAGGCCTTAAACTTTTATCTTTTTTGGTCTTGGTCAAAAGCTTTTCTAAAAAATCATTTCTTCAGCTATGGAGGCAAACTCTTTCCTCAGAACAAGCTAGCATGCACTGATAAACTTGACCAAGTTAAAATTTGATCCATGCTCTGCTCATGTCTTTCAGAAGAACAATAAAAAAAAAGTGTTAATGTATGGGAACAGACAGATTTTAAAGTATGACTGCTACTTTGTGACATTGCAGAAGTCTACAAATAATAATGAAGTTTCTTGAAAAACAAGTCAGCTTTTTAGATGGTCAACATTTCTCATTTACTGTAAACAGAAATTAACTTTGTCTCTACTGAAAAAATCAGTCAAATCCATGCATGAAAAAGGGGCTGGAAATAATTTTTATGTCTTCAAGGTGTACAAAGAGGACTGGAAGTAGTTTTTTGAATTATGAATAATACTTGGTTAAAATACACATACTGAGGCAAAACCCCATACACAGATATATGTCTAAAATATAAAAAGTAGAAGCTTTGAATTTAAGTATTCATATAATTAAATATTTATCTGTTCTCAGTTTCATTTCATGTAACTTTTTTCCTATTAGCAAAAGAAAATTTACAGTTAGAAAAAAATCAGACAGAAAACCAGAACCTTGTTTTTAAAAACTTACATTTCAACCATTTTAAAATTGTCCTTAGTAGGGGGAGCTTTTAAAATTACCATTTACTGTGAACAATTTTGATAATCACACTGGTAAATTATGATTTAAAAAATTGTTGAAAAATAGACATGCACTTCTACTAATGGACGTGATTCAAATAGGTAAGGTATTTAAACTCTAATGTTTCTGTACAGGTCTTTTCAGATAATTTTTCAAAAAGACTTTAAACATTAAATTTAAGACTGATATTTGTAAAAAGGTCTAGTGTCTATTACTAGAATCATAAAATAGCTTGGTTTAGAAGGGAATTGATGATCATCCAGTTCCAACCTCCTTGTGGTGGACAGGAACACCTTCCACTAGACCAGGTGGCACAAGGATCCATCCAGCCTGACCTTGGACACTTCCAGGAATGAGGCACCCACAACATCTCTGGACAACCTGTACCAGGCCGTCACTTCCATTTTAGAGAAGAATTTCTTATCAATATCTAATCTAAATCTAAATCCACTTCACTTTAAAGTCATTTCCCCTCATCCTGTCACTCCATACCCTTTAAAGAGTCCCTCTGCATCTCTCTTGTAGCCCCTTTAAGTACTGGAAGGTGTTCTTAGAACTCCCCAGAGCCTTTTTCTCCAAGCTGAACAATCTTTCCCAGGCTGTCTCCACAGCAAAGCCACTCCATCCCTTTGATCATCTTTGTGGCCTCATCTGGATTTGTTCCAACAGGTCAATGCCTTTCCTGTGTGAAGCAGATCCAGGTGAGATTTCACAAGAGCCAAGCAGAGGGGGAGAACCCCCTCATTTGACCTGCTGGGCCCAGCTCTTTGGTTGCAGCCCAGGATGCAGATGGTTTTCTGGGCTGTGAGCACAATTGCCAAGTCACCTGGAACTTCTGGAGTGAATAGCAGGTGGATACCTGGCCAGCAGATGTTTTTGAGGCTTCCTCTATTAGAAAATCCAGAGCTGAATCTGAAGAAACTGTTACATGTTTTGTTTGTGTCTGTAGAAGAAAGAGAGGGTCTTAGTGGTAATTTGCTCATTGTATAAGGAACCTTCTGTACCTGTTCACAGTGGATGAAGCTGCTGTAACTAGAGCTAAGAGCCTCTTTATATTCATAAGCTTCTCAAAAAGTTCTCACCAATGATGTGATGTGCAGGTTTGCTCCTGAACACATCATTTTCACTGGACCATGAAATAAATGTATGAATCCATTGCAGACTTTTCTGACTCTGAGCCTGTCCTATGACAGGAATTAAGCTTTTATCTCTTAAAAGCTTTGACTCTTTACCCAGCAAGGCAGCTTGTTGAGCAGCATTCATCATACCCCAAACTGACACTCAAGATCTGGAACTACAAATAAAAAGAAAAAAAAAAAAAAAAAAGAAGACAAGGTCTTAGAGGGCAGGTAGAGAAGATTTTACCACAGGAGTGTAGCCTTGCCTACTGGAAATACTGATAAAGATTCTATTATGTAACTTACTAATTACAGAGAAGATATAATTTGGTTTGTAAAAGTCTGTTTCTGAAGTATAAAGAGCAGGAAATAAGCCTTCAGTTAAGTCTATCAGACATTACAATGGCAACCCCAGGCACATTAAAAAGTTAATGTGACTTTAATAGGTCATAATCACACTAATAAAGTTTATAACCACTTTAGTAGCCCAGAGTAATTTGACAAAACCATAACTTTTGTACTTGGGGTTTGCTTCAGACTCAAAGAACAATTAAGTTTAACAGGGCAGGGCTCTACTTTAGTGGAGTTCAACAGCAAGAGACGCAGACCCGTTCCTCATTAAACACCAGCTGCAATGAAGCTGGGGCTAAAATGTCCTGCTGCTCAATGTAGATGTGCAGAGAAAACTTCATCTGCAGTGAAAGGGAGAGGATTGAGCACACCCAGGGTGCATCTCTTGCTCTGAGACATAGTGGACCTCCTGGAGGTCACTTCAAAGACCTTCCCTGTCTGCCACAGCCAAGCCAATTAATGTCAAAAAAATCACATTGTTCTGTGTGCTTTATTTTTGGCTGAATAGGCTAGAAAATGTTTCCATTGAAGGGTAATTTTTATCACAAATCAGCTCAAATCAATATACTCACCTTAACCTGAAAGATCATTGAGGTGAACCCCATCAAACAGGAAACATTCTGTGTGCCTATTTGGCACTGTAAGAACAGAGAACAACCTGGCCTAAACAGGACTGGAGATTGATATCAGTAAATAAGATTTAAATTTATTTTGATGGGCAGTTAGAAAAACAGTCAATAACATTACACTTTCCTTTGAGTGATGCCATATTCCCCTTGCCCACAGCAGAAGTATTTATCCTTCAGTAAAGCTGGCAAATCAAAGGTGGATTGGTCCCTCATCACTGCACAAAGACAGTGACAGCAACCCCCCCATTTTCAGAAAGGTCTATGCTGCATGAGAAAACATCAGGGGACTGAAGGCCTTTGAAAGGCAAAAGAGTTCCAGTCATTTGAACTTTAGTTTATCTGATAGAAATAGCTGTCAGATATATTCAGCTTCTCTTTCTTCTTTTCAGTGACTCTGAGACAGGGCCTATTGAGATAAGCCTAAGAAAGAGGAAGAAAGGGCAGATAGTCAGCATAAAGCAGTCGTATTGTGTAATGTGACAGAAAAGAAAGGTTGAAGAGCTCGGCTGGAAGCCTGTAGTTAATGTTTTAAATATTATACTATTGAGCTTAAGTGCTGGCCGAAGCAATTTCATGTTAATGACAATTCCACTTTCCAGGCATTCTGCCTAAAAGGAAAATCATGCTGTTCATGCATTTAGCACTTCTTCAGAGTGAGATGTGCCTCTGGAGGCCAAGGGGAATAGAGGGGACTGGCTCCATGGTCCAAAAACAAGGGAATCTCTCCCAGTAACTTGTGAGACTTCCCCCCTACTCAACAGATGCTGAATGATGACAGACAAAATTTTGAGGTCAGATTATTATGTTCTGGTTTACCTTAACACCAAGTAGAATATTGATGTGATCATGTATTTTGCAGAAGAGCACTAATTAAGACATTTACAATGACTTTAAAGATGCTCTGTGAAAAACAGCAGAAGAAAAAAATAAATAGGAAAATGCATCCTTACACTTGAAACTCATAAATAAAAAGAAAGAAATAGTAAAAAAAATCAAGGTCCATTTTGATACTTCTGGTGGAATCTTTGTTGTACGAGCATGGCTCTGTGGTTCCCTATATGTATGTGGCTTAAAAATGCTTACATAGCAAACATTTACTGTTAACTTAACCTTTAACATCTAAAACATTTTAAATAAATGACTGAATTCCATCTTTTCCTTTTTCAAGTCTTAGTTTGAAAGCTTCCATTTGTCCTGACAGGATTAGCATTATTGATTGTTAAAAAAAAAACCCTTATACAATTCCAGTAACTTAGCTCTAAACTGTCCTTTTTGCAGTACACTCATTTTCAATTAAAATACATGCTTTGAGATTTTTGCTGTGTCTTCCACAAGTATTTTTGGCCAGCATTTAAATCTTGCTCATATTCAGTTATTATTTTACTACAGACACACTTAAAACAACAATTAACCAATGTTCTCATGTCTTCTTAAATATTGACCAATAGAAGAAGAAACCACAATAATAAGCCAATCCCAGTTTATGCTTAAAAACTTAACAATAGCTAATAATATTTGTTTAAGGTATTATCTTCTTGGCAC
This sequence comes from Aegithalos caudatus, assembly GCA_013389925.1. NCBI lineage: Eukaryota > Metazoa > Chordata > Aves > Passeriformes > Aegithalidae > Aegithalos > Aegithalos caudatus. The sequence goes on along the minus strand of WEIU01001162.1, from coordinate 114,566 downwards.
CCATCCTTCTAATGAAGGCTTGATTCTGTAAACTTTGTTCAAGGCAGTAAATATTTGCTATTTTGTTGAAGAGATGATAGCAGAGGCTAGGAAACAGCAATTACTTCTCATCAGTATGAGAAAAAACTTTTGCAGGTATTTGTAGATGATTTGCAGTAATGAAGATGGATTTATTGTATGTATATAACTTATAATTGAATGCAAAAAGTATCAGCTCTGAATACTACTACAAGCATAAAGAAAAAAATTTCCTGGCTAAATGTAAGGGTCAGTAATACAGGTGTCTACATTTCATAGAATTAATGGTTGTTTGTTTTTTTTTTTTTCCCTTTAGCAGTGCATAGAAGCTGGTCAATGTTGCCATTGAAGTTTTAGTATAAATGATTCAGCCTGTATTAGTGTAAGCACGTATGGGTCAGCTGGAGCTACATTCACTCTTATTAGGTGCAGTGGGAACCTGAGTCCTTTCTCAGAGTAGATGTGGATATTCTGAACCTTCAGGCCTGTGGGAGCTCAATCCCCCATAAACTACTTCTCTAATTTAAGGAATCAGATTTCTGTGCTCTTAGAAAACCATAAATGCAACCATACCCCCAGGTAAATTCTTGCTGGTCTTTGGCTGGCTGAGACTACACATTTGGAAGCACATTCACATAGTAAGGAATAAGACTGTGGAATGAAGAACATTCTCTTATTTGTTGTTTTTTTCATTTCTTTGCACAAGGGGACCTTGGGCTACTACAACAGGACTCTGATCTTGGTGGTGGCATAAAGATTAATACTACTGCTCTTTAAAAAATACCCACCCAAAAAAAACCTCAAAGTAAAAAAAAGACCAATTTCCCTTCACTTAACAAACGGAAATAAGAAGGGAACAAAGTCTTATGTCACTCAGATGAGATTTCCTTGGTTCACAGATGTGTTTGTGGTGAAATGAACAAATTTTATGTAGGAAAATCAAGTTCCTTTACTCCCGAGTTTGTCTGTGAGATCTGATGATGGCTGAAGTAACAGAGCTTTTGAAAAGCTGGGGAATAATAAAAAAAACCACTGTGCAAGACATGAATTTTTCTTCTTCCTGCCCTTTCATTTCATAGGAAACAGATGCAGGATCAGTTGGAACCTGGCATCAGTCTGAATGGCTTGTTTTAAGAGAGTCTATTGTTCATAAAATGTTAGCAATACAGTTGCACCACAGATGTGTGGAACTGAATTTGTTGTGACATCAGTTTAATGGAAACACATGAAAGATTCAGAAGACTTCTGTTTGTGTTGCCTCATTATACGTGTGAGTGCATGCAAAACCACTAATAAAATACAGAACCTGTGCAAATGACTCATGGATGTTGGCTGCTGGGAAAATCCACAGTTATTCAATAATGTCTTAATGAAACCAAGAAAAAGTTCTAAGGACAATTACCTAATATTCTTCAGCCTCATGAGACATTTTAATGATTGCTTCACTATTGCTATGTTATCAAAATTTCTACAGAAACATTGTTTTCTTTTAACAATGGGAGCGTTAAGGAGAATTTCTATCTTAGATGATGAGGGGGGAAATCTAGTGATAAAGGAATAAAACACTGAGATGTTTCAAGCCACCTGTGCCTCAGCCTCTAGTAGGAAAAACTGGATCTCCAGGTACTCAACCCCTGAGCTGGAAGCCCTGTAACCCAAGGGGAAATGGTTGGAGGCCTGCTACACTTACACAGATGCAGTCTGTGGAGCCAGGTGGATCCACCCAAGGGTACTGAGGAAACCAGCAGCTCTCACCAGACCATCTTCAACCATTCACCAGCAGTCCTGGTCAGCTGGGGAGCTCCCAGTTGACTGGAAGTTAGCAAATATGATGGATTTCTAAAGGAAGGGCTGGAAGGAGGCTCTGGGGAACCCCAGGCATGTCAGCCTGACCTCAGTGCCAGGGAAGGGCACGGAGCAAGTCACAGTGAGTGGCACCAATATTGCCACCTTTGGGGCTACCAGGTGATCAGGTCTAGCCAGCATGGGTTTTTCAAAGACAGGTCCTGCTTGACCAACCTGGCCTCCTTCTAAGACAAGATGACCCTCTATGAGGAAAAGGCTGTCAATGTTGTTTATCTGGACTTTAGTAAACATTATGACACTATTTCTTACAGCATTCTCCTGGAGAAATGATTTCCTGTGGTGTAGAGAGTTGCACTGATTTGAGGAGGTGTTTAGTCTGGAGAAAAGAAGGCTCAGGGGAGGCCTTATTGCTCTCTACAACCCCTGGAAAGCAAGCTGCAACCAAGTGGGGTTTGGTCTCTTCTCCCAGGTAACAAGCAGTAGGATAAGAGGAAATAGCCTCAAATTGCACCAGGGTAAGTTTAGATTGGGTGTAAGGAATAAAATCTTCACTGAAAGAGTAGTTAAGTATTGGAACAGACTGCTCAGAGAAGTTGTAGAGTCACCAACCATGGAGATATTGGAAAGATCTATAAATGTGGCACTTGGGGATGAGGTTTAGTGGTGGACTTGGCATCTTGAGTTAGAAGTTGAACTTGATAATCTTTGAGGTCTAGTCAAGCCTTAGTGACTATGATTCTATATATGCATCATATACAGAAATCAGTCATGGGCTGGACAAGTCAATGATCAGGATTTATTAAGGAATGGTACGAAATGCAGAGGGGTTGCACCATTTGCAGAATAGTTTCCTATTCTATTATTATTTTTTTAATAGTGGGAGGTTATAGTTGAGATCTTTACCATTCTTAAAGTGAGTATCTTCTGCAACTCCTTTGCATTGCAAATGGTACCTTGAACAGCAGCAGCAGATTATAAATTCATTCCTAAATTCCTGAGCTACTACGGAGTGTCAGTTGGCATTGCAGGATGCCTCTCCCTTATAAGTTGTTTTTCCAAGTAAAGTAAATGCAAACCACACTTCTGTAGAACCAATAAATTGTTTCCTTGTATTATCACTGCTGGCCATGTTTCATGGGACTGAATTGCAATGCCTTTGCCATCCTTCAAAGTCTTGGACACTATCACAGAAGAGTTTTATAGAGGGGAGACAAGTCATTAAGGTTCTGGGTTTTGTTTTCTTTTCATGTTCACATATTCTCCTTGTCTGAGTTCCTCATTCCTGCTTACCTTTGCTTTTGGGAGAGTGAGTAACAGTATGGGGACCAAGGAGCTGACAGGGCTGAACAGAAATGCACATTAGTCCAAACCAAGAATTTGCACATGGCTGATTGAATTGTGATCCTGCTATCTGAGCTGGCTTGATTTGTACAGGGTGTAAAGGTAGCTTAGACATATTTCAGTTTTGAATGTCTGTATATGCTGAAATTAAGGTGAGTTCTCTATAGAACTAATTTTGACTTCCAGTGAAAAGCATGGATTCAGTTACCTGCTCTCAGACAAATATATAGGAAGGGGGGGTTTATTAATATTATTTACAAAAGATTATTTTAATCTTCAGAAACTTCAGGAAAAAAAAAAAAATTCCCAGAGCTTTTTTTTCTCAATTCCTCTAATTTTAATATAGAAAGTCAGTGACAGATAACTACCTTTCACATTTGCAAAGTGCTGTGAATTTAGAAGCAGCATGCCAAGTGCTACCCATCATTATTGAAAGCTGCATAGTAATTAAAACAAGAATGATAGCATTGCCTGCAAGGTGAAAGTACTAAACAAATATTTATTTTACAGAGGGCAAGTAATCTCACAGAAGCAAAAATATGTAGTACAGTTACATGGACCCAATCAAGAGCAAAATGAATGAGAGTTCCCTTCTGCCTTCATATCTGGGCTACTCAAGCACCTTTTTCAGGCTGCTGTAACCTTCCAATTAATTTCCCCACACTGACCTTGTGGAGGGTGATGGAGATCCTAAACACACAATATTCACCTTCAATGAAAATTTTGCTTAACAAATCCAGGCATGGAAATTATGCTACCAAGTGTCTTTATCTTGGTTCAGCACTTGTCTTCTGCTTAAGATTGCTTAGAGACAGAGAAACAGAAACAGACTCCTCAACCCACACCCCTAATGAAGGCCCATCTGCTAGATTGATTATTACTATGTTGAATTTGTTTAGTTTGCTCTGAAGGAAAGAAGAGAAACCTCTCCTTTGCATGACACCATAAAGAAACATAAAACTTCATCTGTAGGTCCTTCCTAAGCCCATTCCTAACTTTTCCTGGTATCTTGCCAGCTGGCTTGAAGTGCCTTTCTCCTGTCTTACTGTCTAGTAAAGATACTACTTGTATATTGAAAAAGGCAAGATCTGGAGGGTATAAATGAAGGAAACTGCAATGAATTCTGAATTTGGTATGTTGGTTATTTCATTCAGCTAAGAGGGAAAATAACTAGTGTTGTTTAATTAGATAATAACTGGATAAATAGTACAGAAATAATTTGGAGAATGGGAGCAAGATTTCAGCTGTACTCCTAAGTATGGCACAAAGGTCAGCACTCTGCAAGACAAACCTGGATGTGATTTCCTAGAGGTACATGAACTCAAACCAAGAACAGATGTACTTGGAATTTCTCCTGCTGTTGAACTATTGATTTCTTTTGGGTTGGTATGAGTGATGAAAAAGGAGCCTTATCTCATCCCTCTGCAAGGGGAACTCACACACTTAACCTGTCTTTATGAACTCCTCTCAATCTTGGCACCTTTATCTTGCACTTTTTGTGATCATCATAATGCCCAGGTGCCCCTGGTGAAGGCTTACCATCAACCCTTTTAATCTCCTGGTTCTTTTTGTCAGTTAAACAATTGTGTACCTAAATTGCTCCATTGATCTCTATCATTGTTTTATATGCTCACATACATATTTCAGCAAGAACCTAACTGGAATTTCAGATTTTTAAATGAATTTCACATCTTGATTAGCCTAGTTTTGGGAAACTCAAGATTCAGATGTTAGCTCAAAGTTAGTTAGAATTTGGAAAATCAGGTGTATGGGTTTGTCTCATAACCACGGAGACAGATAGGACAAACAGGTATCAATACTTAGGTTGCTTGACAATTTTCAGCTACTCCAATGAGAAATAGGTTAATTAAAAAAAAAAAAAAATCTCATTTGAATGCATGAGTTTTTCACTTTCAGAAAGTATTCCCTCTTCAGTCCTAGTATTAGGGAAGAATCCCAACTACTTTTTTTTTTTTTCCTGTAAGACAAGTTTTGTTCTGTTAGTACATTATCTTACACTCACATAATCTGTTATTTTAATTGCACAGAATCCCTTGGGTCTCACCAAGGGCAGGCACTTTATCAATAAAACGATAATTATAGCAACCTAATGAGGCCAGCCAGGAAACACAAAGAATCTTGATCCACTTGTCAGAAAAGCATGGATAATTTAGTGGAGCTTAGTCTGTTTCTGTACTGCAATCTGATAACTCCACATTCTATCAATCACCCTATGGCAATCCAGAGACTTTATTCCCAGCTTCTGACTTCAGAGCTGTCATCTGTAGGGTTAAAGAGATCCCCTTCCCTTCCCTTCCCTTCCCTTCCCTTGGCAGGACTAGGGCACTAGGAGAATCCAGGGTTCTCCATGGTTCTCACAAATGCTGAAACCCCTGGATCTTAGCATGGATGTCACAAATGCCAAAGGGCAGAGCACTGAGGGCAGCAGATGTTGCATTGCTCTATGGCCACCCTCATCCCCACCTAACATCCAGAACAATGCCAAAGTGTTGGAGCTTTGCTCTCAAGCTGAGGTTTGGAATTCAGCCCCTCTTCTCAAACACTTCACTTCTCCATCAAAAGCAGCCTCTTTTCATGGTTCCCTCTCAGCAGCAATGACCCAGCTGTGACCCCTGGCATGGCACAAAGGACATTGCTCACAGGGTCACTTCAGAGAGGTTTCCCTGCACTCACAGCTCCTTCCCCTCTCCAAGTGGTGACACAGGAACCTCCAGCTCTTTGTTGTAGAGGAAAAGGTGCCTCAAGAGCCAAAGTGAACATCAGCCAGGAGCTGGAGAAGGGGTTCAGGGGGCAGCAAGGAACATAAAAGACACCACAAAACACCTGTGCTGAAGGAGAAAGGTATCAGCTTCAGTGGCTCATCATCACAGGGAGGGAGCTTGTGAGAAGGGCACACGTGTTCTGTTCTCTTCCTTCTGCCCTTCCCAGGTATCACACTGGGATATTAAAGGGATAGAAGAAAAAAAAACAAAAAAACCAATTTAAGCAGCCCTAACACGTTTTTTCAGGCAACTCTTAATGGCATCTTCAGCAATTACATTTTACTGAAAGCAATAGATAAGCTGACACAGTTTCCAATATGCCCCTTCATTTTCTTTTTCCCTTGTGCTGGCAAGTTTTGACAAGTCACAGCTGTTGGTCGAGGATACTGAAAAGAGAAAAGGAGATAATATGCAAATTTACCCAGCAGTACTGAACAGTGAAACGAAGCACATTTAATTTACATTTTAAAAGAAAGTAGGATTTTAGGAGCCAGTTGCATTCATATAGGTTTGCTTGTTTGCATTCTCTGGCCCTGAGCTGTCCTAATACAAGGTGTTCTGTTGTGGTTGCTGTTTCATGTTTTCATCCCATGTTTCTTAAGGTACTAAAACAATTAAATCTTGACTTGCAGAACTCTCTCTGTAAAGACAAAGTATATCTTAGCATGTAAAACTTTCCATTTGGAAATTTACAATTATAATTGTGAGCTCACAGAAGACCTCCAGGGCAGGATTTATACTGAATATGAAATAGGTGTGAGGGTTTGGGTTTTTGTTTTTTTTTCAAAATAGTTTGACTATGGAAGCCTATTTCTGAAACAACTTGGACTCAAAGAGATATTTTCTACCAGACCAGAAGGAACTGCCTCCAAAATATTCTTTCTTTCCTATATAATTTTAACCAGTTTATTTCATAAATTAAATACTTTTTAATACCTGGGTTTCCACTTAAAAGAAGGCAAGAAGGTCACAGCACTGATTACATCTTAATTACATACATTTGTTTGCTTCTGAAGAATAAGTCTGCAAAGAAATCATTCATGCCTCCCATCCCAGCTTTAAAAACCACTTTTTTAATAATGAATTAACTTTAAAATTATCCATCTATTTTACAGGTTTTATAACTATTATTATTTATTCGTATTAATTATTATTTATTATTATTGTTATTATTTCTGTCCAGTTTCTTTGGGACACTCATATGTAAAGAGCAATAGACTCATTTCTAAATGCAAGATATTAGTCAAATTTCACTGAATGTCTATCTCTTACCCTTAAGTTTATTTCAATAATATTTGAGAAAGATACTCAAACTTTATCGTGGTTACAGGAGATATGTGTTACTTGACTGTCAGCAATAGTTTTAAAGTGTTGTTAACTTAAGTAATTTTTTAATTACATAATAATTTTATAATTTATGGAGTCTTAGCTATTTTAAATAAATGAACAGATAACTAACAATAGTATCCAATAAGTTCAAAAGCCTTTGAATTTGGACAACTGTGTAGTCTCAGTCATCAACTAATGTTTCTCTATCAAAAACTTTATGTCATGGTATAGATAAACACATAAAAGCATAGATATTTTGAATCTTCCACACTCTGGGCATTTTCTTTATTTTATTCATTTTTTTATTTTATTATTTTATTTTATTTTATTTTATTTTATTTTGTTTTGTTTTNNNNATTTTATTTTATTTTATTTTATTTTATTTTATTTTATTTTATCTCATTTTTGCTTTGCTTCAAAGCCAGCAAGTTTAAGCTTTGAAAAATGGATCAATGCAACTCATGCTTTCAAGAGTAATAGTACAGAAGAAACAGAAAAAGAAGAGACTGTGTGAGTCAGAGAGCTCAGAACAACATCCAT
>WEIU01001162.1:88979-99011 GCA_013389925.1 Aegithalos caudatus | reverse complement strand
ACAGGCCAGATGGCAGAGGCAGTTATATGGGAAGAGGCTTGGTGCTCTGCCACTGAGTACTGCACAGAGCAGGAAGCCAGTAAGGCAATGATGTGGAAAAAAATTGAAAGGTTACGGATAAAATCTCAACAGAAAGATGATCTTTCCACAGAACTGAAGGCAAGGAAATTTTCAGGAAAATGGGAAATCACTAATGAAAAGCTGAATTACTGTTAAGATGCCAGATCCATGAGAATGCCATGTGTGAGGGAGGTGTGTGATGAAGTGCAGGGAGCTTCTAAATGTAATGGAAGCTCAGGAAAAAAAGTCAGCAAGACAAAGGAAATCCTGAAAAAAAGAGAAAAAGAAGAAAAGTGAAGAATGGGAAGAGAATATGTCAAACCAAAGGTCAGCATTAGGATAAAAGCCATAGGCAGCTCTGAAATTCCTGCCTTTTGGGGCACAAAATCCTGTGGTCCTATGGTTTCAGAGACCTTGCAGGTATTTTATTCAGTGGGACAAAGCACTTTCCATTCATTTACATAAAAACATTTAAGTTTCTTGATTCCTTCTTGAGAACAATAGTGATCATAAGGAGGATACATTATCATGTTTTGTGTTTGGGAGGGAAGAACTGTTCCCATTTAATGAAACTTATTTCAGAAAATAAATAATAGGAAACTCAGAGGCAACAAGTACAATTTTTTTTTTCCAGTTTTACCCCTTACACTCCTTATAACATATAAAATACACAGGGTGTGTCTTGCTAGGGGTGAGAAGGAGCTGGGTGGGGAACAACACTTCTGTTTAATTTGGAAGACAGGAATGCTTCTCTTAATCCTTTTTCTTCATGATGTATCCACTCCTTTCCTTTCCGGTTTTCTCTGCTCCTCTCCTTACACAGTAAAGAGGAAAGAAAAGATCCCAACAAAAAAGAGCAATCTGGTAGGACACAGTGGGTATCAATGGCAAAAAGTATTCTTCATTTTATAGATATTTTATGTAAAAAAGAGTCAGATATATCAGAAATTAGTGCGTTAGATAAGATCAGAGAAAAAAAAAATGCTACAGGCAAGTGCAATAAACATCCTCTATTTTCAGTGCAACAGTTGTGATTTACAGATGCTGAAGGCCTGGCCTACAAACTGTGGAAAATGCGACTTTTAGGACTATAGTCAGATTTTTTCAGCCCTCCCTACCTGCAGAAGGGTTGGCAATCAATCTCAGAGCCTCCTGCTCTGAGAACCAAAGGTTCATTTGAGCATCAGTTGTCCTTAACTGGGACTTCCCAAATTTACATGGTGCTACTGCTGCTGTTTCATCTTGGAACTGCAAATTTCCCAAGTGTGGGAATCAACAGAACCTTATGGGGAAACCTTAATACATCGACAGAGCTGAAGGAAATTTCACTGCTCTCCCATTACAGAACTGCCAAACTAATCTTCTGGCCAATAAATTGAATATTTCACTCTGTAAATTTTTGGTTTGGGACTTTATCAGCCAAATCCAGAAAATATTATAGTCTATAACTGCTTGCCTTATCCATCTGTGTCTAAGTATGGTTTATTTATCATAGTATATAATTCTTTTAAGAATAATATAATCAGAACTTTTATTATAGAATGAATAAATACTTCCCCACCTTAAATAGATTATTGTTTCAAGTCATACATACCTGACCTATTTTTTTTTTTTTTTTTTTTTTTTTTTTTTTTTTTTTTTTTTTTTCAANTTTAATTTTTTTTTTCCCTTTTTGGCTGATAGTGATAAAAAGTAGGTCAGGGTCAAATGCAATTGCTCTGATGTTTTCACTTATACAGAGAGGTTACATGAAGAGTGCACACTTCTCAATCCCTTGTTAGTGATGACATCCACTTGCTCCTAAGATATGAACTTTTTTTCCAAGCTCTCTCTTTTAAATGACCAAACAGTAATATTTTCAATTTATTCAATAATTTTTTTTTTTTTTAGGTGCATTTCACAGAATGCCAAAACATCATGCAACATCAAATTAACAATTATCTCCTGTGTTTTTTACAACTGTCCCATGAGCTGTCTTTATCAATAATTTATTTTTCAGTATTTTTCTTACTGAGGGAAAACCACCATTTCATTGTTTAAAAAGTATGTCAATAAGAAATTAATTTGTTACAGGAACTCATCGAAGAAACACAGATACAAATAACAAATAGAAGCAGATCTCAAACCCAAGAAAATGAGTGCCTTGTTCCTCTGAGGCAGCAGCACCTCATGGGGGACATTTTGACAGTCTCCAGGGAGTGGTTCTTTGTGAGGGAGCACTGTAATTCAGGTGGAGAGTTAAAGAAACCCTTCCACTACCTCTTTCTAAGTAAATATAAATGGATTGGGAGGCATTTTTGAGAGGTCACAGCTTCCACAGACCAAGCCCTGAGTAACGGGACTGTTATCTGAAATACTCCAGCCTGGTCTGAGAGCAGGCAAGTATCTGGATGGCAATCCATCATTGCAGGACACAATTCCTGCCATTCTGGGTGAGAGGGTCAGGTGTTTGTCAAATAACACTATAAATCATCTCACAGAGGAGTTCCTTTAAGGGTAGGAGCTGGGTGCAAAGTCGAGTTTGGGAAACCAGCATACACATCTGCTTCATGCTGGGATTTAGGCACCTAGCTGCCAAAGGATCCTGTGACAATCCCAGGTAAAATCAGACACATTTGGTCGTGGTGACCATGGAATATTATTGAATTCAGTGTTAGTTCTGGGAAGGACTGTGTGTAGCAGCCTTTTTGTTGTTGTGGTTTGTGTGAGAGTCTAATTTCTGATTCACAGTCAGAACCCAACCTGAGAGCCATGCTGCTCTGAACAAACACATTTTTGAATGATCTTTCCCAACCATATGTATGGATTCACTAACAAAATTCAGATCGCTGATACTGTATCAAACAGATGTCAGAAATGTCTGGCTATATATCTTGCTGCTTCTCTTGCTTTATTTTTTGTTTTGGATGATTATATAAAGCAGTCTCCCTTTAACATCTGCTGCTGCCTCTAAATGATGGACTAGGTTCCAGACACAATTTCTGCAGGTAACCAGCTGTGATACCCTGCAGTGATTCATAATACTAAAGTGTTTATGGAGATTTTTGAATTTACATGTTTATGAAGTTTACAGTGTGACATAAGAGAAAATAATTGAATTGATGTTGTTTATTTTACTGCAGCCATGTCTCTGAAGTGCTCAGTACAGTAAATTAAGTTAGTAGATACTTCTCACTATATAGTTGCAAACCTCTACTCAACAGGACATATCTTGTGGAGAGAGAAGTATGTGAGATAAAGATTTTTTACTCTGAAAGCCATTCACAATGAGTCTGTAATACAATTTAGTCCACAGATCTAAATTGCTGAAAATTAATAAAAAGAAAAAAAATCAAGCAGGGAATGGTTGTCTGTCCTTGTTAAAGAATTAAGTATTTTTCAGGAAGTCAAACATAGACTACAAAAACGTCTCACTGCATGAAAATAAAAAGTAGCAGGTTCACTGGAGAAGGTCCCAAGGCAGGCTGCTGTCATAGGATTTTATTGTAATTCAATATCTTCTCATCCTGCTTGTCGTGAGAAACAGACTGAGAGGAGGCATCTGTTTCTATGTGTGCAACACAAATTATTGTGAGGGACTGTGTTTTGGCACAAACCACACTGATTAGGTTCAGTAGGGTTCTTGAGGTCAGGACTGACCCTCAGCTGTACAAACCCATCAATTTTGGCAGCATTCTGAGTGTGTTACAGTAACTCAGTAGTTCTGCCAAGCACCATCCTGTTTCTGGTGTTCTGGTGGAAATCAGGGACTTGAGGAAATTAGTGAACTATGAGGAGGTTTAAATTGAACTTTCTTTCCTCCCTTTTCCTGATTCCTCCAACATCCTCAAAGCATGATCTAATTTTGCCAAGGGTGGTGTTGGTTCCTTGGATTCCATAGGATGATCTGAGCTGCACAGGCATCCCTAATGGTGTGGGAGAGCTGGGATTGCCATGCAGCAGGAGGCAGGGCTATGGGACATCCCCCAGGAATGTGAGAACCTGACCCCTTCCCATCAGGGACCCTTTCCCCTCCTGCAGAATGGGATTCTTTATTCCAGACTCCAGGCTGGACCCCATGTACTTTATTGGGTCCTTCCTCAAATATTCAAATTGATCCTGAGTACATGATAAATTTTCAGGATTTGTCTCAGCTCTTTGCTGGTAGGTAAGGAAATGCAAGAAAGAGCCAACATCTGGGAAAGGGAAGGGAAGGGAAGGGAAGGGAAGGGAAGGGAAGGGAAGGGAAGGGAGGCTGAAATCACTTCTGGATTTTTTGCTTACATACTGTACAGTTTTGCTTTAGCAGCATCTGGACTTTTCAGAGGAAAGTTTATGCAGAACAATCACATCCACATGCTGTTTTTCTGCTTAGTATGGTTACCATTCCTGTGGCTAACCAATTTGCAAATAAAGATGGGAATGAAATAGTAGAAAGAGCTAACATTTAAAAATGACTGTAGATAATAAATATCGAAATAACATTTCAAGCAGCAATTATGGGATTAGGATTATAGAAGAGGAAAACTCAGAGCCTGATATTGAAAAAAAACCAAACAAAACAAAAACAAGCAAAAATTCAGTATTTTCAAAAGCTCTATCAAAAAAAAAAAAATTAATACAAAAAAAGTACTCTTCTGTCCTTCACTTTCTTCTAAATTTGGATAATAAATAACAATTATATATAGATAAGCATAATGTTTCCGCAGTGAATTAAATTCCAATTTAACCAATTTATCTTTTTAAAAAACAACAATATTGCATACATTCAACTTCTAGAAAATGTTAGTTAAAATATATTGATAATATATTTAAAATAATTTNAATTATGGGATTAGGATTATAGAAGAGGAAAACTCAGAGCCTGATATTGAAAAAAAACCAAACAAAACAAAAACAAGCAAAAATTCAGTATTTTCAAAAGCTCTATCAAAAAAAAAAAAATTAATACAAAAAAGTACTCTTCTGTCCTTCACTTTCTTCTAAATTTGGATAATAAATAACAATTATATATAGATAAGCATAATGTTTCCGCAGTGAATTAAATTCCAATTTAACCAATTTATCTTTTTAAAAAACAACAATATTGCATACATTCAACTTCTAGAAAATGTTAGTTAAAATATATTGATAATATATTTAAAATAATTTTGAATAATTCTGGCTTTCTGCTTCATGCTTTAAAGAATTTTCTTAACAAAATATAGAACTTGACGGAAAATATCTAACATTCAATAATTTTTTTTTTTGCTTGGAATTATAATTTGGTATTTAGTAGAGAATTAGATCCCTGTTATTGAATTCCATAGGATGACTCAGACATTCTAGAGAGAGTAAATATTTTTCTCTATTAAGTGTCAGGTTTTTAAAGTAATTTGTAGAGAACATCATTGATTAAGTCACTACTAAATTCTAAACTATTTTCCCACCAGGGTAAAAACAACATAAGGCAGATCCTTCACTGTCTGACTTCTCGTGCAGAGTGAATGAAAAATTCTTAGGATGTGACATTGTACACTTATTTTCTATTATTATGCATTAATGGAGAGGTCACAAAGTGCACTCTCCTTTTGTTTTGTTTTGTTTTGTTGTTGTTTTGTTTTTTTTAAACCTCTTCATTTTGAGTCTCAGTGACTCACACATGGTGTTCTGTAACACCTTTATCATTTCAGTTGTGCTTCACTGAGTTTTTCAATAGTTTATGGATATTCTTTGTGTACTCAGGGACTGAGCCCTCTGCTCCATTGCCTGCTATGGAAGGGAGGAAATGCTGGACACGATCCTTGATGTCACATTCAAGTAGCTCCCATTAAGGATTTTTGGTGTCAAACTCAAAGAAAGTTCCTAGGAGCTGGATTCCTTCTGGCTCACCTGACCACATTTCCATCTGTTGAGCACTGCCTTTTTATGTTTAATTTTAGTTAATTAAATGTAATTTGGTCTAGTACAAGGCAACAATTCAGGTTACAGTGCCTCTCCTGAATGTATCATGACTGCTGCTACAGGTTTTCTACAAAGATAATTTGACTAAAAGGCAAAGACTGTTTAGTAAAGAGAGAAAACTGCAGCAAAGCATGTCTAGCTAATCTGAAGTTGCTCATCCTACATAGAAAATATTCATTTGGCACAGCCACATAAAATAGGAATCTCAGTCTGGAAGGTAAGGATTAGACTCAATATAAAAAAAAAAAAAGCACTGGACTCTAATTTTTTTTTTTTTTTTTTTTTTTTTTTCTTCTGAAAGCAGCATCATAAGCAAGAAAAATTACTTTATATTTCTGAGGAGGAGGACTATAAATGTCTAGAATATGTGACAGTGAAAACATTGTAGTGGCAAAAAAAAAAAAAAAAAGTTAAAAAAGGACATAAAAAGGGCCTTCTGGAAAATGTCAGAAGCTTGATGCAACATTTTTTAAATTAGTGTCACTGCAAAACAACAAGATTCCCCAAGAATTTGGGGTTCTTTGAACACTTTTCAGAAATCAACATCTCAAATGCATTTTATAATATTTTATTAATTTTAAAAAAGCCAGAATATATATTTTTAAGAACTCTACATTAATATCCCTGCAGAATTAGCTACAGTTCTGAAAAATTAGACTAACATCCTTCCACTTCAGTTCTGATTCATTGGTCAATAAGTTGTTAAACAGTAAATTGGAAATTAGCATATTTAAAATAGTCTCTTCCTAAAGCAAAATTTCAACCATGGATTCAAAGTCTCAGATTTGAGTTCTGATTTGTTTTACAAAACCTCTTGTGGAGAATAGTTTAAAAGTAGACATTAGTATCTCAAGAGAAAATGGGATGCAATAAAAGATTTTATATACTTACAATTTACAAATAAGTAACATCTTTAAGGTGTCTATAAAAGACAAACAAATTCTATTCAATTTGGTTTATACTTTCTCTGCAAAGGTGTCAAAAAATGTTATCCGCCAATAAGCACTCAGTAGACCAGTACATATATCCATGGCAAACTGTACACCATGGGTACATTTTCATGCTATAATTGCCTCCAAAATATTCATACATGGGTCTGAGACAGACAACTCTGACAGATTACCATCAGACCTCAAGATCTGCCGGCACAACTCAAAACAAAGACTGAAGGAGAATATTTTGAGGGGAAGACAATCAGCTTTACAGCCAGAAGAGGGAATCCAGCCCTCCTAGAGATCAGGTGTAAGACCAAGCACACATCTGGTGTGAATTAGGCAGAAGCAAGATAAGGAGCCATTTATAGCCCAAGAATGGGCCACTGTGTATTTTGGCTCCCAAAGGGCTGCAGGAACTACTTATATAAATGAACATTCAAAGGTCACTCAGTTTTCATGTATTTTCCATTCATATTTTTTGGTTATGCTTCTAAGGTATCTCCAAATTTTCATAAAATCAATTCCTGAAAGAGCAGAGGATCCCTTAGTCTAGGGAAGCAAGTGTTGAGTGTTGAGTATCCATAGAAATGCCTGAAATTTGTGACACTGGGGGGAGAATTCAAGCTAAAGGGCAAAGAAATGCAGGGATAGAAGAGGCTGGACCTGTAAGGCAGATGGCTTTTATTCCTGTTGCCATGGGACAATGGGACAGTCATCTTTCATATCCAAGAGTGGCATGTAACAAGAAATCAAAGAACTGTACAAAGAAATAAACAAAACAAGACCTGCCGGCACAACTCAAAACAGGGTTGTTCCCTTCTACTGAAGGGAACAACCTGATGAGGTTTCTGGACTGCACAGAACTCTGATACAGAACTGATGAATTTAAGATGGAAGAAGACAAATATGGGAATGAAGGGATGCATAAGCAGATGTGTTTACAGTGAGACAGATAAATGGATTAGATAAAGAGAAAGCAGCACTTTGATAGAGCTAGGAGTAAAAAAAAAATCAGAGAGAGTATTTTTCCAATTCTTTATTTTCTTCCACCTTGGAGCAGTAGTTTTGCATTTATCCATTGTATTATCACACCTGCTTATTTAATTTTGTGAGTTGCATCATTTCCCCCTTGATCTTTATTTTTTTTTTTTTTTTTTCATTTGTTGGAAAATAAAAAATGCTATTTTGATAGGAGAAAGAATTGAGAACTATAAGAAATAACATTTCTTGAGGAAATATAATTTTCTCACAGTCTGACTGCAAATTGGAAAGACCCAGTGAGCTGCAGCCTGTATATCTTAGAGTGGAAGAATATTTTATTCAGATAAATTATTATACATATATATATGTAAATGTATGTGTGTGTGTGTATGTGTATGCATGTACACTTGCATAAATAGAAGGAAGCAGAGGATAAACAGAAGTGATACACCATTTAAGGAAAAGAAATTAAATCACAGCGGGAAAAGCTTTCCAGTCTTATTAAATATTTATATCCAGGTCTTTATAAGGCCAGCTAAATCTGTTCAGGTAGAGAAAACTCTCATAACACCCTTTACCCCTCCAATCTCTTTACCCATGCTTACACCTGGATTTCATAAAAAAAGTTCTGGCACATTAAATAACTGCTTCATTATCATGTGTTTTTGAACCTGGGAAAAAAAAGAAAAAATCCTGCTGGAAAACCTTTAACTGTGGTATTTCTGGTCAGCTTTAGATTAGGAAGTTCCATCAGTTTTTAAAGAAAGGTTCAGTTTATGATATTTAGTAACCTCCAGAGGCTTGGGTGAGTCAGATAAGCTCCAGATAAACATCTGACCTTTGCAGGGTTTATCCAATGTGAAGGAAAGCTATTGAAGTGCACCTATTGTTAATCCTGCACTTGTTCCAAGCAGGAAATTTTCACTGATGCTAATGTGAGCTCTGTGCACTGAATGAGATGAGATTATCCAACAGATATCCACAAAAAAGAAAAGATAAGAGCATATGAATTAGAAGACACAACAGTGCCAAAAAATTAGTTCTTGATGTTTATCAGGCAGTTTGCTTTTTAAACATATTACCATATAAAAGTAAATTGATTAAATTATGAACTTTAGGTTACCTTTTTTCTTTCAACATGGACATCAGCTGTCAAGATGCTTCCATGTGCATGTAC
Source organism: Aegithalos caudatus (assembly GCA_013389925.1). Classification (NCBI taxonomy): domain Eukaryota; kingdom Metazoa; phylum Chordata; class Aves; order Passeriformes; family Aegithalidae; genus Aegithalos; species Aegithalos caudatus. Next base: position 89,936 of record WEIU01001162.1, on the reverse strand, counting down.
ATGCAAGATCTAATAGACAGAAAAAAATTATGACTAAAAAACCTTTCACACTTTATACCCTTCTTGAAGTGCAGAAGTTTAAACTACTTTTCCTCTTGATTTATATGCACTTTTAGCAAGACATAAAACAATATGTATTCTAGAGGTGTGTTCCAGTCTTCATAGTACTTAATTGGTCCATTTCTTGTTTTGCAAGACCAAAATTAATTACTCACAGAATCATAGAATAATTTGGATTGGAAGAAGTTGATAATCTATTTCCAAGCCCCTGTCATGAGCAAGTTATTCAGGGCCACATCCAACCTAATCTTGAACACTTCCAGGGAAGTATTCACCAGCACCTTTAGAAAATAACATGGAATAGTGAGAAATACCCTAGTCAGGAAAACTGCCTGGATGCTCTGCTACTCCAGTGCCTTCAACCCTGTGAAGCACCAAGAAGAGCAAACACAACCCCTTCTCTTGAGTCTCTCAAAGCTCCATTACTTCTTGATTTGTCCTTTTTTTGTCTTAAATTGAAAGAAGTTCAAGGCAGAAAGCTGCAACAAGGGGTTTGTATAACACACAAAAGATCATATGAACCCCTCTCCACCTCAGTTTATTGATATGAGTTGCAAATTCTGGCTTGCCCAGTCTACAGTGATTACTTTCCTCCCTGTTCTTTACCTTAGAAATCCACTGGGAATATCTACAGCATCTTAAATAATGTGGCCAGGAAGAGTTCATTGAAATTTTACAAACCAGGCTATACTCCCCCAAAGTCAGGCTGCAGAAAATTAACAATGCCTTTTGGAAAATCTAATGGAGGGAGATAAGCTATGAAAAGAGGCAACTCTCTAGAATTAATAATGCAGCTGCATCAATTTTTAGCAGCTGAAGATCCAGTCTTTTGCTTATCTTCTTCCCTGATAAAGCTGTCTCTCTTTTAAAGATGAGAGACTTTTCTTTTTTTTTTTT
>WEIU01001162.1:73265-88947 GCA_013389925.1 Aegithalos caudatus | reverse complement strand
TTTTTTTTTTTTTTTGTTATAATTTCTATTTTTCTGACAGTGGGTTATTTGTTCATTGGAATGCAGAGCTGACCTCAGCTGAAAATTCACTGAAAGTCCTGCATGGCAATTCTTATCTACCAAATCCCAGCTAAAATGCCTGGCCTATGTATTTTCATTGTCCTCTCCGTAACTCTATTATAATAATGATATTTTTGACAAAACACAGGGAAAGAACAATGCTAGAGATGTGAATACATTTCCTTTCTCCCTTGAGCAAAATGAAACCTAGCCTGCCTCAGACCTTCCTTGATGGAAAAAAGAGTTAATGTATTAAACATAGGATATAGTCCAGAATTTTAATAGGATCTTTAATCCACCAAGTTTGGGTATATAATTGTTAACATTTTGTTTTTCATTATGGAATGTTTTATGCTTAGGATTCTCCAAAAAATTAACATCTGGTATTAATAACTTCCCATCACAAAAAGCTGAACAAAACTGTGGCCTATTGTAGTTGGCAGATGGGTTGCAAAAACAGGAAGAGAAAAAAATCCACAAGACACAGCTAGATTAATCCACTGCAATGTAGATCCTGATTTAATTCAGACAATGCATAATGCATTGATTACAACAATAGGTGGCTATTGTGAGAACTCTTTTCATAGTTAGACATATTCAGTAATGATTATTCATGTAAACAGGCTGTTTGTTTAAAATTAGTCAGTGAATTGTTTTGACTGGTGTGTCAGTTCCAGCCTTGATGGAAGAGGGCACGTGTGCTGTGGAAGGAAGAGCCTCAGGAAAGTGGAGACAGGTTCTTTGTTGGAGAAAGCTCATGGCTCTGAGTTTGCTACACTTGGTTTCAAAAGGAGAAAGGAACTGTACAATGAGTTATTTTCTCCTTCACATGACTCTGCCCCTGAAGAATTAGAGGGAGTCATCATAGAATCATGGAATGGTTTGGGCTTGAAGGAACCTTAAAGATCATCCAGTTCCAACCCCCTGCCATGGGCTGGGACACCTTCCACTATCCCAGGTTACTCCAAGTCCCATTGAACCTGGTCTTGAACATTGCCAGGGATGGGACAGCCACAAATTCTCTGGAAAACATGTTCCAGTGCCTCACTGCCCTCTTTATCTAGGATGTCTTTGCATGGGATGACATTTGCCACTATTAAGCAAAGCTCACAGTACACATTTGGCTTGAGACAATTTGACTGAAGGGAAAATTACCAATAACTGTGTTGTCACATCTTTCATTTGAAAAAGGCAGATAAGGTTGACTTGGTTCATGGGTTGTCAGCTCTGCTAGATCATTAACTTTTGTTCTCTGTCTTTGTAAAGGCTTGAGTGCCTTAGTTTGCAACTTCTTTCTTTCTCATCTCTTTTATTTTTTTTTCCTTTTCTTTTCTTTCCCCTCATTTTATTCTTACCAAAAGATCTAGGATTTATTTTATCACTTATAGCCATGTTCACCTGGAGTGACTCCAGGAAGTGAAATAACTTTTCATGGAGATTTGTTTTACAGTAAATGACAAAATTCTAACTGTAGAGTTTTCACCCTAACACTAAGCCTGGAACTGTTTGGACTTTACATGATGGACTTGGATGATGTGAAGCAGGAACCTGCCCCATTACAACTGAGTTATTCATGGAATAATATTTGTTCATTCTTGGGAGCAGAAAATGTAGAAATTTCTTGCACATTCCTTTCCTTTACTCATTCAAAAAAAGAGAGCTCTGATCTAGTGCAAGGTGTCCTTGTACCCTGAAGTGTTCAACATTATTTTCCTGTTATAAAAACACCACTGTACTGGGATTCAGGACAATTTCATGTGGGAGGGGGAAGACACAATCACAATTAGTAATAAGAATGTGTCAAAGTCACAAGATACCTCATGACAATGAGGGCTGGCCCAAGGCCAGATTTCATGTGGTACCAACACCTAGTTCATGAAATTTGGATGCTGCTACTTCAAAGTATGGATGTAGCCCCACAGATGGGCTCTGGGCAGGCATTAAAAGAGTCAGATCATGTCTTTCCTGATATTAGAGCAGGAAAAAAGCAAAATCTCTTTCCCAGGACCCAGTTTTCTCAGTTCTGTACATAGTTATTTTGAATTGTTATCTAAGATCTCCTGAAATTCAAAAAAAGAAAAATTAGTTTAATAATCAGATTATCCTTGCAAATTTGCCTATTTCACACATCAATATAAGTGTCTCTTTTGCTTCCTTTCCATGCTTTTAGCATCTTGTCCATATTGGAAAAAGCCATTGGAAATGTGACTGTTTCTTGTTGCACAGCTCAATTGCCTCTACTTCTGAATCCTTGTTAGTGCCTGGGTGTTGTCATCCTGAAAAGGACAATAAAGATTGCTGCCTGGCAGCCTCCAGACTGAAATCTTCATGACCAACCACTGGTTCACTTTAGCTTGGCACTTTAGATGGCAGCTTTAGCTGGCAGATGTTAATTTAAACAAAGAAACAAACAAAAACTGAAATAGACCTCTTAAGTTGTTTTTCTTTTAATTTTTGGATTAAAACAACTGTAGAAATAAATTTTTAAAAAATCAAGTTTTAGTTTATCCAAGCAAAAGGACACCATTATGCAAGAGGACTCTAGTTTTTTGATATTTTTCCTCATTTCAACATGGGAAAAATTACACACTTTTTTTTTTTTTTTTTTTTTTTTTTTAATTGGTTGTCAAGTTTGGAGCTGCCCAATAAGTTGACAATACTTTTGGTGACTCCTCTTAGGCATATTAGCTGTTTGAATGAAGCAGTCTCATGTTTTGACTCTGGAAAGGAGCTTTCTTTGCAGCTGCCATCCTTACAGGATAATACTCTAAATCTCAGCCTATAATCACCTAGCAAAACCTACACCATATGTAAATATGTAATTCACGTGAGATTGGCTCCCAAGGGAATTCCTATTAGAAGTATGAGCTGCATTGGGAGTGACAGTCTTTTTAGTGCCATTAAGGTAAATGAGGTGGTAATGGGAAGTGCAGATTATACTAACTTCAATAATTTATTTCATACTTCCCATCAGGGTAGCTTTTACAAACAGCTAGTGTTAATTGAAATGTAAATGAATGATAAATTATGAAAAAAGGTATTGAGAAAAGGAAGACAGGATGAAATAAAAGGGATAAAAAACAAGGTTCCTACAGCAGAGGAAAGAAAAATGGGTTGGCATGTTAATTAGATAGCACAAAATGATGGGGAAACAAGAAAGCACATGGAGAACAGCCTGTGTGAATGTGAGGTACAGACATGCACAGTGTCAGTGCAGCCCTGCCTGGTGGTACTGAGCACACAGGAGTGACAGTGTGTCCTCAGTCTGTCTGTCCTTGCTCCCCCACCATCTGGGCTTTTCTGTGCACATCCCCTGGCAGCAGGTTGGCAGCTCATGGCATTGCTCTGCATCAGTGGAGTGTGAACTACACCCTGACCCCTCTGAAAGATCCTGGCAAGGATTTTCAAGAGGAGTCAATGATTTTGGCTGCTTCAGACCTGCTTTTCCATGCTGTTCACTCTGAGGGTGTCCTAGCAGGCGGGATAGGAAAACATGTTAAGTTAATGCATCAAAATGAGTCTTCTAGTATAATTACAATTATGAAAAATCTTGATGTGTTCCACTGAAGGTGGCCCAGAATAACCCCATTCATAGCGTCATGGACATGCTTTCTTCCCACAGAAATTTTAAAATAGGAAAATTTACTGGGATGAGAAAATTTAATGGATATATGAATCATGTTGACTTGTACTGCTGCAGATTAGTTACAGTACGTTACCGTTTTTAAACTATTTTAAGTTTCACTGACAGAGCCTGCAGAGTACAATTAAAGTGTTGGAAGGTTATTGATCCAGGCAGATACTGCCCACCAGAATTAAACACATGCACTTCTGCAATGTCTGGAAATATTGTTCCATGTACTTGAAGTAGCAATTCTCTATATAAAGATTAAGGAAGTGCTGGGAATATCAGAAAACATTTATTTGGCTAAGTTGTTTCAGTAAATGAGCATACAGTGCCTTCTACTCCTTTAATAAGAGATAAATATACTGAAAATAGATTTGAAAACCAAAAAGCTGAAAAATCAGTAAGAGTTTAATTAGAAAGGCATTTGTTCAAAAATACCTGACCAATGTAAGTCCTGAATGAATAAATATAAATTCGTTTCTCATTATCAATGCCATAAGAGACATCAGTGTTAAAACTTTGGAAATACTGTAAAAAATCTCTTAGATGTCATATCAGCTTCACTACAAGAGTGTCTGGACCTTATTTGTCAAATCTACAGAAACATTCATTGCACAGAAGTGTGTCATCTCACAAATCCTGGGAGGTCAAATCTGACAGACAGAGCAGTGCATGCAATCAGATTTCTTTATGTCACACAAAGCAGCAAAGAAAAGTGAGGCATTACCCATTTCTAACAAAAGTTTTTGTGTTTCTTGTAGACAAGCAGCTGACTGACCTGCCAGCAGAGGAAATCACCAAAATGATTCTTGAGAAAATATTCTTTCCTGAAAATATTCAGTACAATATTTTGGTAAAGCCATGAAAAATAAAATTCTGGTATGGAAACTGCAGCAACAGCCACAAAAGAAATGCCTTTGGCAAACAGTTCTAATTCATTCATGATCAAAAGACAAGGCAAACATTGTGTGGACATTGAAGCTGCTGGATAACCTGATCAGAGCCATGAACAAGTGACAAAGGTTTCTACATGCACTCTTTATTGGGGTAGTTAGCCTGGAAATCTGTCAGACCAAGGAATTTCTGTCACAGCTCTGAAACACAGGGAGGACAGATGGGTGAACTCTATCCTATGTACCGCAAGGAGTCATGAAAGTAACTGGTGCCATCTCTATTTATGTCCAAATGTAGGGTCTAACAGACATCTTTCCTCTGTTTCAGAAGACAGATAATCTCTCAGGGATGCTTTAAAATGCCTGGAGAGCCACTGTCACCAGGCTGCTCCTGACACCCCAAATCATGGTAAACAGGGGCCTTGAACTGCCTTGATGGCTGTGGCAGATGTCATCGTGCTCCAGGGCAGGAGCAAATGGCTGAGGAGCAGCTGCTGAAGGGAAAATCTGGAAACCTGCAGGCAAATGGGGCTGTCAGATCACAGGTGACATGGTAAACCTAGCAGCCAGGGAGGAGGCTCTCTCCTTCCAGACTATCAGGCAATATTAAAATGAAATAGACAACTTTTCCTTTTGACTCAGTAGTTAGGAAGTGTTCTCACAACTTTAATTCTACTGAAAGGTTAACCTTTCCTCTTGGAAACTGGGATGGTGAACAGAAGCTTAAGGAAGGAGCAGCTGTTTCAGACTGAAAAGGATATGATGACAAATGTGTTTCAGAAAAGAGGATGGGTCCTGAGAAACCCTAGAACCCAACAAACACTCTTGATTTTTGCCCCAGATGATTCTGCTCTAAGATTTTGGGTTTACTTAAACTAACACTTTAGACTAAGGAGTAAGCCCCAACTTTATCTTTCCAACAGTAATTCTATACTTCTGCAATTGTTATTTTAGTCTCAGAGCTAACATGTTCTCATGCAAGTATGGCTTAACTGCAGTTACTGACATGCAGAACCTTACAGACAAGCCTTTAATGAACAAGGCATAAGCAATACTAAATAAGAACTATCTTGACATAGATGCTTCAGCTTGAAAAATGAATTTTAAGGAGTGTTAAATACTCAAATTCTGTGTATGAGTTGCAAGAATATAATTCAATAATTTATTTTATAGGAGGAAAATCAAAGAATGACAGAATCATTAAGACTGAAAAAGACCTCTAAGATCATTAAGTCCAAGTACTAATCCTCCACTGCCAGGTCCATCACTAAGCCACATCCTTAAGCACCAAATCTACACATAATAACTGAAAAAAAAAAGCCCATAAATTTCCTCAAACTCTTAAAACAATTACAAAGAGGAGCATTTGTGATAACAGAGATGGCTACTGATATCACCACTTTTATTTTACTCTATATTTTACCATATGTCATAAAATAATCTACTTTCAAATGAGAGAAAATGCTTAAGATCTATAGACAAAAGACACCTTTAGAGCAGGTGAGTCTTCAGCTCACCTGAAATGCACAATGACTAGATCTCTATTACACTGGCCTGAAATCTATGGTGATGGGCTCTGCAGGTCCATGGATAGGCAGGAACAACTACAAGTCAAAATTAAAAGTTTCTCGAGACATAGTTAAATCGTGATCTGCCCAGGCTCTTAAGTTCTGTGTGACAAATGAAAGAGAACAGCAATAAATTGGTAACTGCCTCTTCCCACTGTGTTATGTGTCCTCTCCTGTAAAGCTTTTCCTTCTATTTTCCTTCTATTTAAATCACATCATCTAACATTATAAAAAGTGATAAAATGATAAGTTTGTTCTGCCTCCAGAGGCATATTCCAGTGTAAGTTTTCCCATTCACCCTTTCAAAGTTTTGTACTGAATATCTGAAATTGACTACTGATTAGGCTGTAACAACAAGAAATGGTTATATCCACCCCCTGATCTCTTACTGTTATTTTCACCCTTCCAAGCTAAACTTGAATCTTTATTGTTCCACTCTATTTGTCTCTACTTTTCACTTTCAACTTTCCATTTTATTCCAAGGACTCTTCACTTTCCTTAGAACTTTTTCTTGTGTTCTACCTTAATAAGAGTCCTCTTCATTTTCCACCATGTGATTCACTTACCATTTCTCTGTGAAAGAAGAAAAAAGCATACTGAGCCACTTTGTCAAAGAACCATAGCAGATATTCATAGAAGCTTAACTTTCAGTGAAATAAATCATTTGGATGTATCTCAATTTCCAAGACAAATTAAAAATTTTTGTTTCCCATAATGGTTTATAATTTTCATTACCTCTGCATTAAGTTCTTAGTTATAGACTTCTGTAAATGTAGCTGAAAACACTGAAACCAGGCCATTTTTTAAATATAATCATTTAGTGATTTGCTTAATTTCTATATTCAGTAATTGACTTGATTGGAGGATAAAACTGAAAATGGAAAGACCTCAAAAAATGAATTTATATAACTTTGACATTAGATTTCTCACTTGTGTATTCACATCTAATAACAAGGAAGTAATTTCTTGACTGATGATAATACCGAAAAACTGAGGGCCAATACCAAAATTCCTGTTCGAAACAATGCACCCTTTTTCATTGTCCTTACCTTCATTGGTTAATTACTCAACTTTGTCATTGACCTTCCACAGCTGAATGGAATAAAGGTGATAGATAAGATGTGAGGGGAGAGATGGGTAATTTCTTTATGAAGGGATTATCCCATTTGTTCCAATGTTTTCCATTTATCTTCAGTTGTTTCCTTTATTTCTTTTTAGATCTTTCTTTAAGGAGGATAAGTTTTACATATTTGATGCTGACTGACCAGAAAATTCCAGAAGTATCTCAGTAAGTAACTTATAAATGGCTTGAGGAAATGATCAGGTGTACTTTCAGGCTTGTGTAGGGCTACCTACTTTTCAAGACTTTTATGATGTTTACAGATAAATTGAAGTCTGGCATAAGTAGCAGTAAATTAAGTGCCCTAAATGTGGCTTTTAAAGTTTGATTAATTAATATCCATAAAGCATTTTGCAGCGTTCAGAATAAAGGTCTGTAAGTGCACAGAACACAACACAGTAATTATTATTCCTGTTTCTTATTGTGTGGGGGAATATTGGAGAGATGGTAGTCTAAATTATACAGCCCTATACTTCCAAATCCATCTTCCCCAGCCATAGCTCCATTAGCTTTGCTGATTTTTTCCTGTAATGAATTTGCTTTTTGCTAGTTTGATGTAGGATGAAAACAAGGGGCTATACAATGTTTTTTACAGCTGTGTGCTTTGACACACAGAAGATATTTCAGCTCCCATGATGACAACGTGCCATTCTGATGAAATAATGCAGCAGTCACTTAATAACATGGAAGGAACAGATACAACCTAAACATGCAAATATGGTAATTACCAAACTCAAACACAATTATCTCATGTGCTAGTACTCATAATGAGAACAATATTTCTGTACTGTTTTTTTTTTCCCAGAATCATTTGCAAAACACTCACTCTGTCTGTTTCCTTGCCTTGTGGAAATTTGTCTCTCCCACAAAATTTCATTTTCTGTAATGACACAAAAAACGCTGGTTCAGTGACCTTGGCAGCTCCTTCACAGGGCACATAACTTATGCTGCCTTTCCACCTTTATATGAATTGTGTGCCTCAACTCCCACGAGCTGATCAGAGGGACGTGCTCCAGCCCAACACATGCATGGTTGAGGATGCAATTACTGGAACAGCCTTTCTGAGCTGCCCGGTGCAAGAGTGAGAGGTTGGATCCTCTGTGGGTCTAAAACCTGGTGCAGATTCATAATGGCACTGCTGTGATTTATGCTAGGAGAGAGTTTGTGCTGGCCTGTGTGTCCGTATCGAATTTGCTTTTATAATAAGACTCCTCTGAGGTTTTATTCTTTAAAATAGTTACAGCTGTTTGGTAGTTCTCTTTCTTCAGCTATGATAATGCTCTGGTTACTGCCCAGAGTTAAAAAGGTGAGGGACTTCTGTTGTGTGAATACAATACAACCTAAAGAGCAATTATAGTAGATTTGGGAAGTGTAAGCTGGGAGTACATATCAACAACAGTCTTTTAGTTTCATGAAATTTTTTATTAGATGAGATTGAGTGGTTCTTGTATTGATATTATCTCTGACAATCAAGTAAAAAATGTGACACATCATCAGAGACTGATGTAAAAATTTCTGTAAAAAATTATGTGTGTGCCTCGGAGGCAGAAAATTGTAGCAATGTACCTACATAACTTGGAATACAAAGTGCTCCGGCCAAACTAGCACCTGTAGGTATTCGTTATTGTTATCAGAACCCTCAGGACTTTGTCAAGGTTACTGGGAAAAACAGGGCTAAAATAAGAAAAGAAGAGCCTGAGAAATAAAATACCCGGAATGCAAGACCTAGATAAAGGAGGCCCACAGAGTGATAACCTGGGACCAATCCTGTTTTCTGGAGGGTGCATGCTGGACGGATGGACAGGACAGAGAATCCAATCAAATAATGACAAACCCGTGAACAAGCACCCTTAGAATCTATAACTGTAGCTTCATGTAAACAATAAATCAGCTTCTGCTCAATCTATTGATTCTGTTATTCAGTTGCCCATTTCTCCCTGCTACAGAAAATAATCATTCATCTGAGTGAAAGAGGTTTCTGCAAGATTTTTGGCCTATTTTCCATAGTTTGTATGTTTGAGTGAACATTTCAGGCAAGACCAGGTTTTCTGTATGCTCATAAGCACCCAAATTCTGAACTTAGTGGTAGTTCACATACAGGACATTCAGTTATTTCACATACCTGGGCTACCACAGCTCAAAATCAGCTTTCTCTGGACATCTCATGTTAAGACAGAACTGCTAGCAGAAGCCTGAAAAGGAACTTTTCAAACTATTCTTTCCTTGAGAGGGTCCAACCTAGGTCTATAGTTTGTTATTTTCTTTCTGCTTTGATAATATACTTCAACATGGACATGAAAATCCCTTGGAGTGTCTGGTTTGTTTTGGATTTCATGCCAGGTATGGATGTAGAATTGGCTTGCACACCAGACAAGTAATCTGTCACAGGGGACAATGAACTATTGGAGACAGCAAAGCAGACACTGCCCTTTGAGAGGTGTATCAGCTGCTAGAACGCTGCATGTTGTTAGTCATTTGTCATCTCCTGCTTGTAGGTGTTTGCTGATGTTTTTTTCTTGTGGGGATACAGGAGAAATAAGCAGTTCTTTCTGTGAAAAGTGGCTCCAGCAAACTGTTGGTGTTCTCCCACTTACAGGTATGGTGGGAAAGTCAAACCAATATTCATTAAAGATTTGTCAGTGTTTCTGCTCAGTTCCCACTTTTCAGTGATTAAATTGCAAGATCAAGTATAAGGTTCCACATATTGTGGTTTTACCTTACAATCCTCAGGGTCCAGCCTGTTTGGATTTGTGGCTATAATAAATAGTGAGACACAGTACATTCCAGAGTGTCCTGTAACTCAAAAAGGTTTAATAAATGAACGAAAATAATACAGAAACAAAAGGTATAAGCTGTGCACAGTGTGGGGAAGTCCCACACCTGCTACAACACCCAGAAAATGCCCCCGGTCCTATTGTTCAGTGCCTTTTTCTACTCAATGTCTGAGGATGGTCCTGCTTGAAAATTCCCAATAGGAAACTTTACAGAGTTTGATGGACAGGTGAAAGGTCCAATAGGTGTTTCTCTCTTGGCACTCAGCCAAGCACAGACAGACATGTACAGAACTTTCCAAGCAAATCTCCTAATAAGTAAATCAGCAAACTGAAACCTTTTCCTTATATAGAAACACCTTTCCAAGGATGGGAAGTGCATTACTACAATCAAGTCCCACCTTACCACCCTATTCCATCAACTCTCAGAATAATTATCTTGCTGATTTTTCCAGTTTGATAAAACTAGATATATACTATAATTTGCAATTTTATTATTGAATAACATACATTTAGTATTATGGATCAATGACAATATCAAAAGTTATAAAATATACTTTTAGACAAAAAAAAGAATCTGAACAACATATGTACTCTGTAATCCATTTGTTTGTGGCACCAAGAATCTATGCAGCCCATTAATAAATAATAAAAAGTTGAAAAAAAGTAAAGATCATTAATAATTATATGGATACCAAAACTCAGTAATATAACTCTCAGCCAGGATTATCATCTTCACAGATATCTACTGAAATGATTTTTAGTCTTCAACTCCTTTCTTGCAGCTATGCTGTAAGAAACTCCACATTTCTCATAGTATTATCCTTATTAAACTCTGGGTATCTGTAGCTCCATGCAATAAATTTAATGAGTGTGAGACCCACTCAGATGAAAAGAGAGAGTCCTTTCATCACGGGACTAGAATTTGACCCCATATTTTTGAATGAGGACTGCTTCACAGCTTTTCATATCAGAGAGGGCACAGTGAGGTTGCTCTCCCCCAAACTGCTGTGAGGGCCAGGAGAGACAGCTGAGATGTGAACAGAGTGATTTCAGCAGGAGCTGCCAACCAAAGCACTTTTCTGCCTTGGAACCAAGGAGGTGTCAAAGGCTGAGGGCTCAGGGTCCCCAAGCTCCTCCAGTGCTGCACAGGCAGGGACAGTGCCTGAAGCAGAAACTTGTGGGCTTGAACCAGGACAGGATTTTATTCAGCATAATGAGAGGGAATACTGCATGACCACACATACCATGGAGGTTCAGAACTTTTTAGGCCCAAATTTCATGGCAGATTTTGTCCTGAGCACTGCAGTTAACACTATTGATGGCAGAACCCTGTGTCCCATTGAAATTAGTGATACTGTGCCCACATTAAATTAAACTGGTGCAAACATTCAGCCCCTAACCTGCAGCTGATTATTGAAAGGTAACTCAGCATTATCACTGTACCCCATTTTTAAATTTCCCATACAACATTTGAAAAGTGCTGTTCTTGCATGAGGCCTAACTGAAAATAGAAAGAAAATATTTTAAGTTTGAAAGTGAGTCACTTTGAATTGATTTTTTTTTTCTCCTATACAGAGGTTACTCAAGACTAGAAAATTAAGGCATCAATTTGCTGAAATTCATTTAATGCTTAATTCTTTCAGGGCAATGGGATTCTCAGGACTACAATTAGAAATAATTTTGGTCTTCTTTATTTTCTCTGTTTTAAAATCTTACTTTTTGTTTCCTATAACAATATCATTCTCCTACCTTGACTTGATAACTTGCCTTTGGACCAGACTCTCAGTAAGTTTAGTAGAAATTTACTTCCTGATCAGAGCCTTACAAAAGGAATTCCATTGCATCTCACAATGTTTTCATGTCCCACTTCTTCAGGTCACTACAGTGAAGTCCATCTGAATAAATTTTAACATTTCCACTTAGGACCTCTTTCTAGTCTATGAGGAGAGATAAATCCTTGCACAGTCTGAATTTAGACTTTTAAAGTAGGTCATGGGAATTAAACTTATTCTCTCATACATTTCCTCTCAGCTGACTACAAAGGATCCTGAAGTGACTGGCACAGCTGGAGGCACTGCACTGAAGATCTCTAAAGCTGGATGAGGTGAATCCCAGCCCTGTTTCCTAATAAAGGCAAATTGTCAGTGACAATGGAAAGTCTGATCCTCACTTGTTTGGCCCCTTGTTCTGTTACCTGAATCTTTGCAGAATGACTATAAATATATCGCCACTGACTTTTTACAAGATTTGGGACAAATCTACTTATATTACAGCCTGCAATGGAAAGGAATGTTTTATTACTCTTGCTCAAGTAAAAGACTAAATCACTTCCTTTGTTATAAAAGGCCTACAAGTGTTTATCTGAACAGGAGACATTGATATTCTTTTATCCTTTTGTTGCTGCTGAGCAGCACACTGGGAAGCCCTGATGTGGAATTCACAGGGATCCCAAGAGCTACTTAGAAGCTTGATTTTCATTTAACTTTCTTTAAAAAAACCCTCCAAAAATCTGAAACTAGGGTAAGGGAAGAAGGAAAAGAAAATGATGAATTATTTTGAAGAGCTTTGGATCCAAGCAGAGACTTGGCCTACTTTCATTATTTAATAGCCAGGAGAAGAATTTCCTCCCTCATGTATTTTTTTTAAGAATACCATCCCCCTGAACACTATTTCATGAAGGTGTTATTTCCAGCTTGGAAAATGAAATTGTTAGTTAAAATGAAAATATCAGAAGTTGACGTATAATTGAACTGTTTCTCTTTATCCAGGTAGATCATGATGATTCTTTTATTTGTTTAGGGAAGAGGCTAGGCACCTAGGCTGGCTGGCAGATGCTGCTCAGCTGCTCATGGAGTATCATCACTATTGTTTGTATTTCATTATGGGTTATGCTAATATTGAGCTCCAGAACAGGGTAGAGTACCTCTGCTGAGATCCTTACAAGTATTGAGATGAAAACGAGAATGGAAATACCTGAAGTCCTTTAAGTCCTTTCGTGTGGAGTTTGTCCTTTCTAAATTTTCCTAGGAGATGATTTTTATTGTTTCTGTGGTGCAGATGTGTTTGTTCTTAAGAAGGAAAATGGTTTTGGAAACAATTTGCCCTGTAGACTGTCAGAAGGTAACCACATAGCCAATATGAACTTGTGTCCTATATATCCTGAAAGAGGAACTCTAGTCTGCATTTCCACTCCCTAAATTTGTAGAATCATAGAATGGTTCATGTTGAAAGGGACCCTTAAAGATCATCTAGTGCAACCCCCTGAAACTTGATCAGGTTGCTCAGCCCTCCATCCAATGTGTCCCTGAATGTTTCCAGGGATGGGGCATCCACCACCTCTCTGAGTAACCTGGTCCAGTGTTTCACCACCCCCAGTGAAAAAATCAAAAAAATGTCTTCCTTGTATCTAGATCTACCCACTTTTGGATTTAAACCTTTACCCCTTGTTCTGTTACAACAGGCCATCCTGAAAAGCCTGTCCCCATATTTCTTATAAGATCCCTTTCAGTATTCAGTATGTATTTCAGTATGTAAAAGTAATTCACCATGTAAAGCCACAATGAGTGGTCCTCAGAGTCTTCTCCAGGCTAAGCAACTCCAGCTCTCTCAGCCTGTCCTCACAGGAGAGGTGCTCCATCCCTCTGGTCGTGTTCCTGGCCTCCTCTGAGCACACCCCACAAGCAAGCCCCACATCTTTCCTCTGCTGAGGAGCCTGAATTGGACACAGTACTGCAGGTGGGGTCCCATGAGGGAAGGGCAGACAGGGACAATCACCTACCTCAGCCTGCTGGCCACGCTTCTGATGCAGCCCCAGGACACTGTTGGCTTTCTGGGCTATGAGTGCACACTGCTGGCTCATCTCCAGCTTTTTTTCCATCCAAATGTTTCTTCCCAAGGCTCCCCCCAGTGACTTCATCTGCCAGCCCATGCTGATACTGGTTGCCCTGACCCATCTGCAGTACCTTGCAATTGGGCTTTTTGACCATTAGGTTCTTGTGGGCCCACTTCTCAAGTTTGTCCAGATCCCTAAGGATGGCATCCCATCCTTCTGTTGTGTCAATTGCATTGCACAAGCTCATGTCATGTGCAAACTTTCTGAGGGTTCCCTAAATCTCACATTCTGTATCACTGATAACAGATATTAAAGAGCACCAGACCCCTGAGGGACACCACTCACCACAGATCTCCACCTCGAGCCACTTGCCACTACCTTGGATGTAACCATTCAACTGTGCAAGTCCTTCAAGTCTCCTTCATATTATTTGTACCTCCTTTTGCAATCCATCTTTGTCTGGCTTATTATTTTTTCCCTTTCTCTCCATTAATAGAAATATTAGTCATTTTGGGCAATGGGGGAAGAAGAGAATAGAATCTTAAAGATATGTTGCCACTGATTACATTTCAAACTTGAGAAAAAAGTGCTGTTCCCAAATTTAGTATCGTGCACTAGATTGCAAGCAGCAATGCACCATAAATTACTGTATTTATGACATGCAATACAATATATGGACAATTTTGTGAAATTTCTGTGACAAATGCACAAGAATTATTGAAAAAATACCACCCCATTAGGTACCAAATTCAATGGAAATTTATAGCCACCTTTGTTTCCACACCTGCAGGCATTAGTGTCAAAAGTTTATTTCCCCTTCTCTCCCAATCTTGAATCCTTCATGCCAGTAGCTATAGTGTGAAATAATCAGCATTCGACCATTAGGTAAATAGTTCTGTGTGTATGTGTGTGATGAGGACAAAGGGATATTTCTTTTTTAAATTTTTTTTCCAGTTATTGTGTGCCTGTGCACAGGTTTCCCATGGGACCAGGCAGACAGAGCAATTTGCAAAAAAGCCTGAATTAGGGAAAAGGAAAAGGGAGCTTGCTGCAATTTATGTGGAAGGAAGTCTTCTACTATGGATTTATTACATAGAGCATCCCTGTAAGAATGATTAAGACCAATGATATTTGTATCAGACAGAGGTGATTTTCCCAATCTATGTTTCTGCAAAGACCTGACATAACTTGCAAATCCTGTGGCCCATGCAATAATAATGTGTCACCTTTGTAAATCAAACCTTAGATAAACTAGCAAACAGGAAGAAAAGAGACAGAAGCTAATTGAGAGCTAATTGTGCTTGACAAACTTCTCAACCACCATATGCTAATATTCCTAGTTAGGAAGCTGGGCTAGATTTTAGGAGACTTCACTTGTAATATCTAATATTCAGTTCCTCACAAATGACTATGACTTTGTTTTAAAAAATTTGTTTAGGCTGCAAAATTCATCTGAATGTTCCCAGAGCCAGTGTTTAGATTCTTGAAGACCACTACTCAGTCATTACTGAAAGATTTCTGGAATTTCAGATTTCTCTAATATGGCCTAAAGGTAATCACTACCAGGTACATTCACACTTGCCTATGGTCATATAAATTTAGAGGCAACAGTAGAATCTGAGTGTTTGATGACTTGGATATTCTGTCAAATGCTTTCTTTTAGAGCCTATAGTCAGACTTCATGGGATGCACCTGCTGGCTCTAGCTATATATCTCCTACACCTAAGGAAATTCAAGGTAGTCCTTCACCATTTTTACTACTTTTATAACGTCTGTTTTGCTGCTGTTCTTTTTTTTTTTTTTTTTT
>WEIU01001162.1:35779-67066 GCA_013389925.1 Aegithalos caudatus | reverse complement strand
AAAAAAAAAAAGAAAAAAAAAGGCAGTAACATTTGTAATTAAATATATTTTTGTAAGTAACTGTTTCAAATCACCTCCTATACACAAAGAGATCCCCAATGTCATTTCTCTCCACAGAGAGAGTCAGACAAGCAGGATGAAAAGGATAGTAAGGAGGGGTTTCCTTGGCAACATGTGCTTGAAAAGACTCAGAAGTTCTCCCTTTCTCCTAAGACTAATTTTTATATTTTTTTTTCTCCTCCTACACAGTTTTGTGTGAAAGAGAGGCAGGATTGTGAATCAGGGCACTGAACCTGTTCCTTCCATGCTGCCAGAAGCAGTTGCACACATCTGACCTGGGATTTGGACTCCTTAGGGCTTTGAATTGGCTCTTGCTCATGATGGACTTTGCCAGCATTTGAGTGAAAGGCAAAATCTCCTTGATATGCTCAGTATCAGCATTCTTTGTTAGTCCTCCTTGGATTTACTCACCCACAGGGTTGTTGGTTGTTTTTTTGTGGGTTTTTTTTCATGTTTTCTTTTTCTTTTCCTTGAGGCTAAGCCAAGAAATGGAGTAGGGACATTGGATGAAATAAGCAGCTCAGCATGATTCAAAGATTTTAGATGATCCAGGGTGTAGAGTTGTGTGGAATTATTTTATAAGTGTTGTGATAGCATTTATTGTAAGCTGTATTAGCTTAGCTGGTTAGATAGTTTGCAAGCTGGGGCCCCCTGTCCTTATCAGAAGTTGATAAGGGTTTCCAAGACAACCCAGGCCTTTGCCCAGATTGGTCCCCGCCCTGCCCTGAGATCATCCCCTTACCATCCTTTGTAATGTATCTTTTCCCCTGTATCCATAAATCTTCCTCAAGGTCTCTAGGCTCAGCCAGTGGTTGGTGGACAACCAATGTATCCCACCCCAATTTAGCTTGATTTGTCCTTGTTTAAGTAATTCGGTTGGCATGTACTACCTGGCTCTGTTTTATTGGTTTGCAACTGGTACCCACGCCTTGGAATCGGACTGGTAAAAGCCCCCCAGGACTCAGGTTCCGGGACTCTCTCTCTCTGGGGAAGCTCCGAACCTGGGACCAGGGCTTCCCCTGTGTACCCCAAATAAAAGACCTGCTCCCAATGCTGAGATAAAGAGAGTCCACTCCTTCTGATCTACGGCTGTGACAGCGGAGGTAACAGTGCTGCAGAGCCAAGAACCCACACAAAGGGGCTGTTGGAGCGCAGCCAGGGCTGCTGGGTGGTCAGCCAGGCAAGGCGGACCCCAGAGATGGAGCTGCACGCTGCAACACCAGGGTGCTTTCACCTGATTTCAGATGCCTAAATGAAAAATGGGCACCAGAGTGGAAGGACTGTTCATTCCCTTTGATCTGGAAAACACCCAGAGTAATTCGGATCTCTGCTGGGTGGTTTTCTCTTCTGCAGGCACAGTCCTGGTACAGGATCATAAAACCATAGAATCATAGAATCCTTAAGATTGGAAATGATCCTCAAAATCACCAAGTGAAGACTTTGTTCAGCCAAAGATGCTAGAAAGACTATGCCTCTGTCTTAGGTACATCACTGTGCATCTGAAGGCCTTGGAGACTCTCTATGACCATGAAAACACCTCAAAGAACAAAAGGGTACAAACTTACATAAGCTTCCAATCAGTCCTGCAATAACAATTCTGCTTTTCTTTCCAATCATTCCTTAAGACTTCCAAATCAAACAAATGTTATCTGATAGTTTCAAACTTCAGTTCTTTTCAGGTCTCTGAAACTACTCCAGCCTTACACTAGGGAACTGAAATGAGCTAATTAAACCTACAGACAATGCTAAACAAAGTGCAGAGCCAGGGGGTGGGCTCGATGACTCTGGTGAGTCCTTTCCAAACCAACATATTCTATGATTTTATGATTTGAGATTTTAGTCCCCTTGAGGTCCATGGGAAACTGCCATCCCATTGAGTAGAAAGTAGACTTGTCATTCACAGATGTAATAGGTTTGTCTTGAATGGGGAATCAACTAAAAATGTATTTTCTAGTTGATATGATATGGGTAAGGAAGGCCACAGTAATATTATTTTGCTCTTGGTGTTCCATTTATTCAAGTGTGTTCTAAATGCTGTATTAGTTTTTAGTCCAGGCTGTTTTATGAAGTTTTGTAGGAGAACTCCTTGTCTGGGCATCTCAAAGAAACCTTGAGGAGCCAACTGAGGACTGATGACTCTTTCTTGTATGTAGACCATAGGATGTGCATGATAGGAGTTGTTAAATTGTGTGGCCTAGGCTTCTGTCCCTTATTCTATTCTAACAAATTTAATAACAAAAATATTTTGTGAAAGAACGTTGTGTGTGGATGCAATCCAACAGTTACAATGGCCTAGTAATAACCTGCAGTGCTTTTATACTGGACACATCCTCTTTCTTTGGAGTCCTATGACAGCTTTTTGTCATTAGACAGAATAAAAAAGGACCTCAATAAGAGCAATGTTTGGGATAACAGATTTTCATTTACAAAAAGATATATATATAATTATGACATATAAAAGGCCAGAGACAGGCAGCTTGGAGTCAGGATGAATTAAATTCAATATTGGAGTCAGGGAGGGGAGTTCTGTGACCTTTAGTAGGCAGGAAGTCAGGAGATCAGAGAGTCATAGAGATGGGAAATAGAGATGGGAAATACAGATTTTCAAAGAGGAGCAGATTGGGACACAGGGCAAGAGGCTGTATTTACTCTCTCTGAGCTTTGATCTCTTTGAATTTAATATCCAGGGTATCATACAAAGCAATATGAAGCTTACACCCTCCTTTTGCTTATTTGGGCACAGATTACTTGCTCTTGGAAAGTAATTAGGGTATTTTGGTGACTGCACTTTTTTGTAAAAGCCATTCCACAAATTCACTTGTTTTCATAATAATTAATTTGAACAAACTCCAAAAACATGTTTTAATACATTTGCAATTCCCACTTGAATAAAGCAAATTTCACTTTTACATCAGAGGACAGATCAGTGACTCTTTCTTCTGGATGGACTAGAATTGTGAAAATAACAACCCATTGGGAACCTCGAAAGGCCTCAACTTCTGATTTGTTTAACCATAATTGCATATTTATAAATTAGAACAGACTTTTCTAATTAATTTTGTATCATGCAAATAACATTGGTTAGGAACAACCTGCTGGATTAGTAAAATCCTTGCCAAGAACATAGCAGTCTGGAGTCACATTCAGTTTGAAGGGAAATGAAAGGCAGCCAGAGCAGTGACTTGCCTTTTGTTTCACTCGTGAGAGGTAATTACCAACTCCAAAATACAAGGATAAAAGCCTTTCAATAAACTGACACCTTCTGCACATTAGGCCCCCAGAATGTTTTTAATTCTGTCAGGCACAAAGGAGATGAGCAAATAAAAATGCAATTTCCAGTCAAAGTAACTGAAACAATATTACTTGGCAAAAAAAGGTGGTTATGATGTATTTCCTTTGTGCCTAAGCAGTCAGCATATGGAACAGTGCACAGCTCCATCCTAAGATGTGCAGAACTATCTTTGGTGAGTCTAGATGCTCAGGTCTTTCTACAAACAAATGGCTTTGATTTTTTTAGGCAGGACATCATTTGAGTATGAGCAGGCAGCAATGACACGGAATTTATGGGAAATCCATAAACCACAGCAGCTGTAAAAAGAGGCAGGATGTCTCAAAGGGCATTAAATGCCTGTATTTAGGTAGCTGAATCCTTCCCTTGATCTCTACAAGTCCATTGTACATGGTCTTTATTCTGCCTGAGATCAAGTAGCTTATAAATCCCTTCTGTTTTTACAAGGAAAATCTTGTTATGGCATCCAGTTGTCAGAGCTGGAAATTGTTTTTAGTATAATTAATGTATTAACCTTTTAAGAAGAAATACTACCATACTTATCAGGCCAGGCATATTATTATTTACTGATTACAATTTACATATTAAAATTACTGGCTGATTTAGACAACCTCTAGTATTTTCCCCCTTTCTTATGTTTTTACCCTTGGCCTTGCAACATCTCCCTGACTGTCAAAGTCAGTTTTACCTGCGTTTCCCAAGGGGGAAGGGATTGTGATGAAATATCCCAAGCTCTCCACCCATCTTCATGGGATGCTTATAGTGAGGCTGTTCTTACTCCATAATCTGAGGAGCTTCCTGGGCATACTTTGATGCTTTCTTAATAACACAGTCTGGTTTCTTCCATTGGTTTCAAGAAAAAGTGAAACTTCACCATTGCCTTCTCCCTCTTCAGTGTTCAGAAAGACATGATATGTTTTTTTGCAATGACTACTCAGGTTTGCTAGACCTTTCCACACATGAAATTCAGAGATGAACTAAAATGATTTAGGCTAAAACAATTTGGGCAATACTCACCTGACAGCTGGGGAACTGTTATTACACCTAAAACAGGCTAAAATCAGATCAGACTGAGACTAGGCTTCATAAAAATTTTCATTCCAGTCTTTGTGACTTCTTCAGTGTTTTACATGATGTCATCACCTAAGTGATGTAGCTGGAGCTCTCAGACAGTGCCACAACATCTGTGGCAGCTACGTATACCCTGAAAACCCTTCCAGGACAAGGGTTTAGCTAAGGGTTCTTCTTCTGGAAATGCTTATTGGGGTCTTTTCAATGATCTCTGAGAATAAAGAAGTAGTTTAAGTGGATATTTTGGCCTGGAAGATATTTCAGTGAAAAGGCAGCTAGGCAGTCTCCTCTCTGTTTTTCCATGGACCTGAAGATTTCTCTTGGGTTGTGACCTCTCTTTGTACTTAGCATTCTCACCTTGTATAAACAGTAAAATTAAAGTGAGGACTGTCTTGCACTCCCAGGGCAGTGCTGCAGTGTGTTGCCTGGGCATTAAAAAGGTCACAAAAATCACTGGCCTGAGTACTTCAGCCAACACTTTTTCTCCTCAAAAATGTGAAAATTAATTCAAGAGTTTAAAAAAAAAAATCCTAGAAGATTTTCCACTCTCAGAGAAATAATGAAATCTTGTAGAGCAAAATATACTTTGCATGCCTTTATGGATGATGCCCCATCTTTACTGTGGGGTTTCCAATTATTTTTAAAACTTTTATTTTTAATAGTAGCACAAATATCTTTAATAGTAGCACAAATCTGTGTGGACATGAAACACAGGCAAAACCCCCTTAGTTTTATTCCTGGAGAAATGATGAGAGAGAATGAATCCCCTATGACCAACACTGGTTACATCAGTTGAGGTTCTGTTGGCAAGCATCCAAATATTGCAGTGATGATGCTGGAATAATAACTTACAAGGAACACAATCATAAAAATTATGGGAACTAATACCTCTCTTGTCCATCTCATTTGCTTGAATAGTAGCTGATGACTATGAAGGGTATTTGTAATGCAGATCCCAAATGCAAAGAGGAGTTTGGAGCTGTTGCAAACTACTAAGAAATCTAGTATTTAAAAAAACAACTACTGCCTTTTTTTTTTTNTTTTTTTTTTTTTTTTTTTTTTTTTTTTTTTTTTTTTTTTTTTTTTTTTTTTTTTTTTTGGCAAAGCAAGTCTATAGGCTTTCTGGATCTATAAAATCTGATTCACAGTCTGTGTAAATCAGTGTCATTCAAGTGCATTGGCTGGCCCTCAGGAAACACGTTTTTGGTGAAAACTGAGAAAAACTAAAAAATTCAGTGGAGATGGGATGCCATAAATTCCAGCTGAGAAAATGGCCAATATTGTTCCATTCTTGTCCTATTGTTAACAAGCAACACGAGAAACTGAATCTGTCCATGTCACATTTCTGTGACCATGTGCAAAGTGACAGTGGCAAAAGCTTATCCTGTGCTGATTGCACTTGGAATTTTTCTGTTTCATTATGGCAATTTCTGCATTCAAGATTAGCATTCTCAGTTTTAATGTGTTTGCTTACATGAAATGCAAGTTGTAATTAAATTTCAGGTTGCTTAATTGTGCATTCATTTGTATAAATTAGAAAAAGAAAAAAAGAAAAAAATACCAACATTTCATTTTCATTTCTCTCTCAATATTGCATCTGAATTAATAGTTAAATATAAGTAAACAAAATACATTTTTAAAAGAATCAGGGTTAATTAGCATTTCTCAGCCTGGGAAGGATACGTTGCCACAAAGCATGTATCACTTGTTTCACAAAGACAAAATGCTTCAATAAAATGTTTTTCTGCCCAGGGAGTGAGAAATGAGCACTGGCTTAGCAAAGAAGAATTCAAAGATTTTGCTTCATCCTGCTCATTACAGGTAATTGGAGCCAGCTCTGAGAAGGGATATAGGTTTTAAGGTCAGACTTGGGTAGAATTAAGGCACCTGAATCCAAAAGGATGTAGGACATTCATTTACTTGGACTTAAGACGCTTGAACTGATGGAATTGAGTTTGTACTAAACCATATCAGCTTTCAGACACCAGGTAATCTCATGTTCTGTGGGCACTCTCAGACCCTCAGGAATACACTAATACAATACACAGAAAAAGTTGTGGATAACAGGCTGGTAACCACACTGTCTTCCCAGAAAAATGGGTTTACCCATGGGCATTACTCTCCTCAAGGGATGCAAAACTCATGGCAAACTGTTTTCTAGGGGTGGTGTTACAGGGAATTATCTGTTGCTCTGTATTTCCTCCTTTGAAATTTTGCCTGTGGGAATTCACAGAATCATAGAATGGCTTGGGTGGGAAGGGACCCTAAAGACCACCAAGATGAAACCTTGTATTATCTTAATATCACTCTCAATACCTTGCACTATCCTAATACCTTGAAGGTATTAAAAAGGAATACTGTCAGGGTGCTGAGGCACTGGCAAAGGTTGGCACAGGAGAAGCTGTGAGTGCTTCATCCCTTGAAGCATTTAATGCCAGGGTGGATGGGTCTTTGAGCAGCCTGGTTTGCTGGAATTTGTCCCTGCCCACATCAGGGGGGTTGGAACTGGATGATATTGAAGGTCCCTTCCAACCCAAACCATTCTCTGATTTTCTGATTCTCTGAAGGGGCCTATAGGAACAAATTTTCTTGATGGAGAAAAAGCAAAATAATTTCAAATGCTGTGAAAGGTATGAATATTCAATCAGCATTCACTGAGCCCTAGCTGATATCTCTTTTAATTATTTATTCATTGCTATCACTGTGACAACTCTGGATATTCTGGGTATCCTCATAAATCACCAGTAGCTTATTAAACCAAACTGCATGTCATCTGAACACCAGCTTCCAACGACAGAGACATTTTGAGGTCCTCAGCAGACTGCTGCTTCCTTGCAGCGGGGTCTGAAATGAAGGAGGTTTGTGGTGATCTGAGCCATGACAGAAGGTAAAGGTGAGGCTGGCTGTAAAGAGAGAGCAGGACAGCAGAGCCTCACAGCAGTAAGGATCATGGTCTCTGTAACAAACCTCAAGCAGATGGTTCCCTGTGCTGTGGGGATTGTCCTAGGAATAAGACTTTGCCAAGACAGAGTTTTTGATCCTGACAAAGGAGCAGACACTGCAGGCCTTGCTGTGTGCAGACACTGCTCGCTCTGCCTTCTGTGAGATTTTCTTGTCTTCCTCATTACACTGGAAACTAATGGGGACACTTGAGGAAAGCAGCACCATGCACAGAGGCAGCTACTTTAGATGCAAAGCAGACAGGGACTGCATCTTTGGATGTTTCCCTTGTGTTAACACTGACCTGGTTTGTCTGCAACAAAAAAGGGCTCATTCTGCAGTGCACAGGGCTGGCATTTCCCTAGGCTGACACACACAGCATCTCAGAAGTGAGGCCCAATGGTAGGCCCCTACTTAAATCCATAACATTCTGTTCCATTCTTTTTCCACGTGGAAAGGTGATCGTACACAAAACAAGTTGGAAAAGAATCTGAAGTTGTTCTATAAATTGTACAATGTGTAGGAAAACACAGGAATTCACAAGACAGCCCTTGTAGGGGATATTCCAGGGAACATCTCTGTTCCCAAGGACATTCTCTGCAACTGTTTACCTCAGCAGGAAGATATGGCTAGAAAACCAAGATAGAGACCAATGTTCAGTGAAATAAAGCAGAAAAAGTTGCTATGCACTTAATGGTCACTCAAAGGTTAAAGAATGAAACAGAGAGATTAATTAGTCTTGACTCTCATATAAAATTTTTTTGGGGGGTTGGGATGAGGAATACTGACAAAGACATTTTTAATTGTTCAGCTACAGTTGAAGGTGACTCAGCAACTATTCATACTTATCTCTAAAAATCAGAGCCTATATGAAAAAAAATGGAAATAATCCACCTTCACACCTGTTTATTTGTTTCATATCAAAGTATCACAGTAAGGAGGACAAAAAGTTGAATCAAATCCTCCTTAGCACATACTTTCCAATAAAATATTAGACGGGAAAATACAATGGTTGGGAGGGGAATGAAATGCAGCCCTATATAAACCCTGAGATTACTGTTTCTTAAAGAATTTTCACCAATTCTGTAAGTCTGAGATTTGGAAAGCAGAGGTTCCATCTCCATCATGCACCCTATGATTGTTTTTTTCTGGGCTGGTTGTTTTCTTGCTGCAGAGGTGCCTTTGACAGAGCAGTGCAGTGTTGCAAATGTGCCAAGAAGCAATGATGCCAGAACTCCATGCCCCATTTGCTTTTTGGGATAATCCATAGTGTCATTCTAGCTTTGGAAGTGTTGTTTAATTTCTTCAGGTCTTTAGTTTTCCATTCTTGAATATCTTTAGTTTTTTTAACACATGCTATCTCTGAATCACTAATGCAAACTATTCTTTTGCTGTTGCAGTTCCTATTATCAAGCAATATATTGTATCAGTAGACAGAGAGTTATACATTTAATAACCTATCATTATATTCATACTACAGTTGGACTCTAATACTTCAATCAAGGAAATAATTTTGTGACAGCCATAAGTTTTGTCCATATATATTTTTAAAGTCTAGTAAAATAAAAAACTTAGGAGCAAAACCAGTTAAATGCAAATAAATTCATTGTAATTTTTTCTTCATTTTTAACATGAAAAAATCCACCAAAGCAAGAGGTACAATCAAACAAGTTCCAGGATCAAGCAGACTTGGGAATGGTAGTTTCATCTTCTGGTCAGATTTATCTTTGATCCAACAGCTGATGCATTCCTAATCAAACTGTTCAGAATCTTTTAAAGCCTTTATCACTATTCATGAAGGTGAAATCATTGCATGTGCAAAATTAGAATTACCTACTCGATAAGCCTGTGATAAAAGTGTAGCTGACTACAGCAGAGCAGCAGCTCTTGCACCTGAGAGATAAGTCAGACTCAAGGAGGCATTTCTTTCCCCTGGCTTGGAAGGTCAAGAAGATGCAGAATTTGGGTTAGATACACTTTTCTCAAACAATGGATGTATGTCTTC
The DNA here is from genome assembly GCA_013389925.1 of Aegithalos caudatus. Classification (NCBI taxonomy): domain Eukaryota; kingdom Metazoa; phylum Chordata; class Aves; order Passeriformes; family Aegithalidae; genus Aegithalos; species Aegithalos caudatus. Next base: position 57,701 of record WEIU01001162.1, on the reverse strand, counting down.
TTGCCTTGCTGAAATACACATTGGCAAAGAAAATAGATCACTTCTAATCAAATAGTTTGCTAGTATTTATGGTAGAAATTTATTTACTATGTAGGATCACGTGAATTTTTTTTTTTTCATTTTTTTAATGATGAAATAGCAGAATTTGACATGGGTTTGGAACATTAAACAAATATATTGAAATAAACCCGCAGGGATTGACTTTTTTTTTTTTTTTTGAGGAATTATAGCTATCACATATTTAGAATTATCATTGATAAGTCTACATGCATAGTGTTTCTAATCAGACAAAATACTGGATCTGGCCAGAAAAACCTGTTCAACCATTGCTGGCCAGCACGCCCAGGTTTTTTTCCAGTGGGAGCCTTCCAACCACTCTGCTCCCAAGCTTCAGTATTGCATGGGATTTTTGTAAGTTTAGCTTAGGACTTGGCCCTTCCTTGAAGATATAAGCAGTCAAATATAGCCTTTTAAATTCATATATTTCAATATTTGGCACCTGAGATTGTAAAGACATAAAGTACACCACAGAATTTTAATTAGACTTTTATTTAGGGTTCCCACAAAGTGGGAACATGTTCTGCCCCTTTGACCTGATTTTCATCTTTTCCATATCAGTCAAAAACTGAAGAGTTTCCTCTGTGGACTTCATCAGAGTTTTAAGAACTTCATTAACTCCTGGAATTTTTGTATCACCTGAAACCAATTATCTTAGATGCATAACCTTATCAAAAGCTTTTTGAAACTCAAAGTTAAACCCTTTGGTTGCACATCTCACCAAAGCAGGAATGACTTCAGAAAAGTGTTATCTCTTTCTTTGCTCTGCACATTCCATCCCGACACATGTGGAAATGTGATGGCTATCATCAATAGCTTTTTATCTCTCTATTATAAAAGAAACAAACAAATCATTCTAGTGTTAAAAAAGATATGAATTTCTTACCTTGGTCACTGCCTCCCCAGTAGTTTCTATATTGGTCTGGAATATTGGTGTCTTTTTTTAATCTTTTGTCCATTAAAAAGTTTTAGGAGAATCACCTGTGGTTATTTAGCCAAATTAAAGTCAAATCCTATGGTGTGATTCAGTGATGAATGAGGAGCAAGTGAAAAAAACTAAATGCTTCACTGAATATAAAAAATAAAAGAAGAAACAAAAAATATTGGAGAAATAACTAATTAGATTTAAGCGTATTTTTAAAATATCCTGTCTAACAATATAGTGGTCATATTTAAGTCATATTATATCCTGTGGTCATATTATATCCTGTCTAACAATATAGTGGTCATATTTAAGTCTCAGCAATATTTTTTTCCAATCTAGAGTGCTAATTCAACAAGTAACAGTTTCTTTCCTTATTTCAATCACTGACACCATAAATGTCTGCCTCTTTGACCTAGCTATTGTACCTTATTGTTTCTCTTTTCTGCTGTTACTTTTCTATAATTTCAATAGACCCTTGACTGTCCTTTTTTGTTTTTTTTTTTTTTTTTTTTTTTTTTTTTTTTTTTTTTTTTTTTTTTTTTTATGTTTTACATTTTTGGCATCCCTCACAGTGTTTCTTTCCTTCTTTTCGATATTTGACTTGTTACCATCTTGAAGTAAACATGAATGAACTACTGGATCACTTTAACTAGATGTTGTACTGACACAGTATTTGCACTACACTTTTGACCTTTAAAAGGGCCATGGAAGCATCAGCTTCTCCCCTGCCCTCTTTCATTTTTTTTTTGTTAATATGGATGAGAGGTTTGGAGGGCACATCAGTTTTATTTTCTTTCTTTGAAAGATATTGTCTCATAACAGAAATAGATTTGAGCTGATTAAACCATGGCTTCTAACCATACTGGAAGCTCTTTGTCATATTTGTGAATCTTTCCTATAAAAATATGATTTACATACTTTTGGGACAAGGAAGAATTTTTCCTTCAAGTTTTGAAGGGACGACAGTGGTAGTGTCCTGTATTTTTTCAACAGTAGAGTCTATTTTTATAGACTCATAGACTTTAGCCTTCATAACATAAGAAAGCAGTTCTTGATATGTGTGGAATGAAGATATTTGTGAAGATATATATATTGAAGATACAGTTGCCATACAGCAATCCTGTGTTCAGCTAGTCATTAATAGTCTTATTCTGCTATTCAAAACACAGGCTGTGAATAGCCACACAAAATGAATAGGGATCAAAAAGCAGCTGGTCTCCTCATAACTCTGAAACCTAAGGATGCCAAGTGGATCAAAATGCTCTTGGTAGAATCTGAATTGTTCCCAGGTTCCTTTCATACCAGATAGAAGAGGTCTGTTAGCAGAAGTTACATACAGTGCAATGTTTAACACGACCATTTTTAACCTTTGTCCTAAGAAAGGTTCATTTTCTTGAAAACTGAAATTATTTGACAACACTGATAAGTCAGAAGCCTTGGTCAAAGAGCATATTAAAACTGTTTTTCTCTTCAGCAGAGTGATTCTTTTGACCACTGATTTCATGTCTGGATTTCTCAGTTCCAAGATGTTCCTGGTCTCTAATATACAAATATTGATGATGGTAATAAGAGGAGGCTGAGGTGGGAACTCATTACAACCCACAGCTTCCTCATGAGGGATAGCAGAGAGGCAGAAGTGATCTCTTCTCTCTGGTCACCAGTGCCAGGACCTGAGGGAATGGCTGGAGCTGTGTCAGGGGAGGTTGAGGGTGGGTAATGGGAAAATGTTCTTCCCCCATAGGATGGTTGGGCCCTGGAACAAGAAACGGAAGTGGTCACAGCACCAGCCTGACAGAGTTCAAGAAGTGTTTGGACAATTCTCTCAGGCACATGGTGGGATTTTTGGGATGCTCTGCACAAGGCCAGGAGCTGGACTCGTTGATCCTTCTGGGTGCCTTCCAACTCAGGATTTTGTGATTCTGTGATTAGTGGGAAAAGACTTTCCACCCCCTCTAAAGCAGAATGATCTCTACTTTTATTCAGAAAGGCATCTTGAGAATTAATTTACGCCTGAAAACCACCAGTCTCAGAGAGCATCGACTAAAATCCCAGAAACAAATAAGAGAGTGAGAATTTTATTAGCAAAATTTTTGAAGCTTTTATTTCATCTACCCACACTCTCACCATGATATGAGTTACATGGAAGTCTTAGTTCTAACTCCCTCATTACCCCTCCAATTTAAATGCTTTGAAAGATTCAGTTCATCAACCCAAAATGCAATCAGCTCAGCCAGCTAAGTGAACACAACAGAGAAATCTATATCATTTGCCATGCAAGGAAGAAACACTGAGATTGATTCATTAGAGTCTGTCTCTCTTATGCTAACCTGCTCAATCAGAAAGCACATCCTGTTGAAAATTTAAAAGACTTCCTGATAACTTAATAACAATATGGGAGCAGAACCTCTCTGTCAGCAGGTTTAACTCTGTAGTTTTCCATTAGTTTCAAATTCCCTGGTATAAATCACTCCTTTAAATTCCTCAGATGTTAGAAGCAGAGGGTCTTGAGTCATGAAATCACTTATATCTGGTCATGCCTTCCCTCGGGGGGAAGAAAAAGGCAAAAGCAAACAAACTAACTAAATTAATTCTGCTGCAGTATATTTAGCATGAATTGGCAACAAATGCAGTCTGGAGGTACCACAGATCATAATCCATCATGATCAGGATAATTTATTTCCAGATTTTCTACACTGCAGGTCAGAATAAAGAGAGACATCTCAAATGTGCAAAGGACTTTTTGTGTACCTGACACTTTTAGTAAAAGTTTCAGCATTAATTTACAAACCCCAGACTTCTGTTTGGAGATGGGAATTTACCTAACTCTGTATCCTCAAAGGTTTCTGCTCAGTTAATGAAATGTGAATGGGTTTCTGAGAGGAGCACAAGGCTTTTTGTATTCAAGTTCTCCATGAATAAAACACTCTGGTCCAGATAAATGAGCATTCTAATTTAAAGATGCAGTTGGATCATCAGGCCTACATCCTTCCAGCTCAGAAAAAAAAAAAAAAAATTACCGTAAGTTGTGAACTGTTCTTTTAACGCATGAACTGCTTGCTGAGAGTGTTACAGGTTCACCAGAGAGCCTCTTCCCTAGTGCATCACTCCAGGGGCTGTCTGAGTCTAAGTGAAAGTAATAATGCAGTTACTGTGAGTAACACACACTTGCAGCAGTGAATGCCAGCCCTCTTATATGTCTCACTCAGTGCTCCTGGACTATGCAAACAGTGGTCTCTCTAACCTTATTAGTCAGACTTCAGGTGCCTGACTCATGGCCTTTATCTATATTAAAATTTAATACTGACAGAAGTTGAAAATTTTATTTTCTTTAGACTTCCTATGTTGCATATTAAATTTTTCCATTTGTATATATGTAATATTATTTAAAATTTGCTTGGGGTTTAATTACTGTAATGTAATTGGTGATCTTCAAATAATAGTTCCTTCTGATCCTCCCTCCTACAGGCATTGCCAATTTAACACAGTCAGTTAAGATTTAGCTCAGAATCAAGGTGCTTTCATGCAGGAATCTGTACACAGGAGTCTATATATAAAGCAAGATGTCTAAGTTCCCATTACAGATCTAGTTTGCTGATTAACTAGGATGGACTTGATTTTTTTCCCTTTTTTCCTCCCTAAACACAGATATTTAGTTCCATTTGAAAGGTTATGGTGTAGCCAAGGCATACATTTACATGTTTTATATATAGATCTGCTGTGAGATTTGCAACCTGGAGTGGTACCTTATCTCTATAATCCAAGACAGAGTGAATTTCCATGTACTGTTCAGACACCTGCAGGTAGATATCTATATATAAGAATTTTAAATTGGAGCTGAACTCCACCCTAACTCTACAGTAAAAACCACAAAGGAAAACTGTGTCTTTATTTAAGGTAGGACTGAGTTCTGTGTTCTGAAAAGAAGACAAATTTTCTTATCTAATCTTCAAGTCCTTTACATCCACATACAGATTTTCCCAAGAAATTAGGAAGGATTTCTACATGTCTGTTATGGGGAAGCAGTTGAGTTGAAGAGTCCTCTGAAAATAAAAATATGTTGAATTCAATAGGATTCATCTTATATGATTAAAGGTTGTGTTTTCACTGCAGCCAGCAGCCAAGCCCCTGGCAGCTGCTCACTCACTCCCCACCAGTGGGATTGAGGAGAGAGCTGGAAAACTCATGGTTTGAGATAAACACAGATTGATAGGGAAAGCAAAAGAAAGCACACAAGCAAAGAAAAACAAATAATTACTTCCCTGCTTGCCAAGGGCAGGCAGATGTTCAGCCATCTCCAGGAGAGCAGGGCCCTATCATGTGTAACTGTTACTTGGTAAGATAAACTCCATAACAAAAAACATCCCCCGCTTCCTCATCCTTCCCCCATTTTATACACTGAATATGATGTCACTGGAATATCCCTCAGTGAGCCTGAGTCACTTCTCCTGGCTGTGTCTCTTCCCAACCTCCCCTGCATCCCCAACTCTCTTCCCCAGCACGGCCATAGGAAAAGCAGAAAAGGCCTTGGGTCTGTGTAGGCCCTGCTCAGCAATAACAAAAACATTATCAACACAACACATTATTATCAACACAAATCCAAAACACAGCCCCATACCAGCCATTGGGAAGAAAATTAAATCCACCCCAGCTGAAACCAGCACATATGACCACCAAATATTCTTTGTACATACGTACAACAATGAACAGAGAAATGGAAAGGTTGGCTTGGCTCTGGGTTGTGTATTGTTTGGTTTTAATCCAGTACTTTATAAAAAGGTTATCTGAAGTGTAAACCTGTTTATTAAACATTTGCTGCTCTCCCTATGCACTTGGATCCATATTTTATGTAAAAGGTGAGTTTGTTTCAGAGCTGCAAAAGCAAAGCTATTGCTTTAGACATCGTAAAGCACCTGGTTAAGCACGAGCCACACATCATTAAGATTTGGTAGCATTCTGAATGTGTGCATCACCTGAAAAACTAAATTAGAATTGAACAAACGAAACAAGCAAACAAACAACAACAACCGAAAAAGAGAATAAAAACTGAGGTGTAGGTTTCAGCAATTTAAGTCTCGTTTGTCTTCAAACAGACTTAATGTGCTGTATTACAATCCGGCCAAATTACATTCATATCAGCATGAAAACAAATTCAGGTGCACAATGGGCTTAGTTATGCTCTAGAGAAGAACATCACTGATAGCAGAAGGGGGCACTAGAAACTAGCCACTATATTTTCTGAATTTGTCCCTTATTTTGCAATCACCTTTATATTTATAATATTTATTAAATAAATGCCTGTACCTAGTCTCTTTTATGAACTAGTTGAATTTGCACTCTTTCCCAAGGACATACTGGATGTACTGGGATGTGCATCCTACCTTCAGCCTTTACCTTTTGTGACTGGTGTTCTTCAGCTGCTCTGAAGTTGCATAAGAGTTGGCCACTTCAGCAGTCCCAGCAGGGGTAATTGGCCCTACAGCAGTTTCCTTTTAGTAAAATGTGAGAGCAAGCTTGCAGCAATTTGGAAGCAAAGAATTACCTTTCAAATAAAGCACTATTAACCCTTTAGAGGAACAAAAGCACCTGGAGCAAAGTACAAAACCAGCTGAAGGGGTGAAGCCTGAGTACCTACAGCAGCATCTGCATCTCATTGGAACTTCCCTCCAAAGAACCTGGGAAGTTCTTTAGAAGCAAGAAGGATCACTATCTCCTCTCAGTATCAACATCTCTTTGTCTTTCCCATGGTAAATAGTTCTTTTTTGCCTGTTATATTCAACTATTTTCACTGAAAGTCTTTAATTATTCCAAGAGCTTTGTGATTTTCAGTTTCTTTTGATTGCAAGCATGATCTTAGGAAAGAAAATTTTTCCAAACAAGAGGCATGTAGAAAACAGAAGCTATCCTGTTATCCTAGCTACTTTAGAGTTAAACTTTGGCTTCACTCAATTTTGGTGTTCTCTGGTCCATCATCATTCAAACACAAAGCCAGGAAACTCTCTTAGAGCCACAGTAAGGCTCTCTAACTTGAAAATGTTCTCTGTGCAATACACTTTCTCTCTTTTTTCTTTGTTAATTTTAGGTGTCAAAAGACACCTAAAGGTTCTTCCCTTCCTTTGAGAAGCCATAGACCTTTCCATGGGCCAACAGGTTTTATAGCCAGAGATACCTTTTTTTATTTATTGTCTTTTGGCATCTGTTAGCTAAAATAAGGAACGTGTTGTACATAAGAAGGCAACATGAGCTAAACTTCATATTTTGACATATTTTACTTGGAGCAGCTTTGTCTTATGGAAGGTGTCTGCTCTCATGGCAGGGGGGTTGGAAGGAAATGATATTTAAAGTCTCTTCCAACTCAAATCCTTCTAGGATTCTATGATTTCTGACTTTTATTTATCTCAAATTTTTCCATTATTAAATTTAAAACTATTATGCTTTTCTTTTGAAGAGACACTCAGAAATCTTTCCTTTCCCAAGTGTCCTGAAATGAAATAAGAAAGGGAAGAATATATGCTTTAAAAATTTATATTGCGGGGTTATGGCAGATGACACAGCAATTAGAGGTTACAAAAATGCTAAAGGCATGTTGTCCTTTTAATGGAGGTTCTAATTCAGATCTTTTTTCTCCCCATGTAGAAGCAGGTATACAGGGACTCTGAAATGGATGCATGCAGGGTCTGCTAAATGTGTTTCTAATTGTCTGAGTTTAATAATTGATAATATAGACAGAGCTCGTGAATTTTTCTTTCACATAAAAGATAATTGTGCCTGAGTTTCATATAGTCTGAAATCAAATGCGTTAAGTGCTCCAGGGACCAGCATGTACGTGCTATGAAAGATCATTCCTCTTGATAAGAAGGAGTTAGAATATGTAATAACTTTTATTTATTTGGACTGTTGTGGCACTCAAAGAGCTAAAGCAGGGCTGATGAGCCATGGTGACAGGTGGTGGCCATTCTCTTCCCCATAAGGAAGCAGTAGAAGCTGTTGCCTACCTTCATTCTTGCATCCTTTTGCTCTTATCTGAAAACTCAGAACAGGACATCTGGCCTTCCTGGCTACTCCCTCTAAGGTGATCTACCTTTCTTTTGTGCAGAACTCTCTTTTATCCCTTTTTTTTCAGTCTCCTGTACCTCAGGGAAGCAAAGAAGAGGCAGAAACAACTCCTTCATATTTCTCCTATTTCAACTCCAATTTGGTGGAAGAAGAAGGATTTTTCAAGGACTGAGAGTAGCAAAGGGCACAGGGCATATGAGTGATGTCTTAGGAGGATATAAAATACTTAAATTTGGAGAAAACAAAAGCTATGAAGATAGAAAGGGATGTGAGGTAAAAGCTGCACGTTGGGGAATCTTCCAGGAAACAGAGGTCAGAGTGCATCATAAGGAAAAGAGATAAATTTATGCTGAAATATGATGGATGAGCAAGAAACTGTGGGCGAAAGAAAGAAAGAAAGAAAGAAAAGAAACAAAGTAAGAAAGAAAGAAAGAAAAGAAGGAAAGAAAACTGTGTGTAAGGTTCTTAGTCTGTGCTTTAGATATTGAATAGCTATGATTAAAATGTGTCATAATCTTTACATATTTACAGAAAAACAGATTAAACTCATGGGACAAAAATATAGGAAGAGTCTAGAAAATGAATAGAAGAAAAGAACAGTGGAATACAATATTTTTTTTTTCTCTTTCTTATGGATTTCCAGTAGATATAAATGTGCAAAAAGAAAGTAATGACAGGAAGGGATAATTTTAGCCAAAATGATTTATGTTTGCAGAAGTCAGGGTTAGGTCTGAATAGAAACCCATCAAAATCTAAGTCAGTATTGTGTCAAAGGGCTTTGGATTAGAGTTCAATGAACTCTATCTTTTGAGATGCCTGATGAGAAGTGTCTTGGTTCAGCAAACAAACTATAACCCGGCCTTATGAAGTTCATATTGTGACTGAGACAGAAAAAAGGGCACTTTCACAACATTTTGGATGCAGTCAAGGGTCCACAGATAATTTGTAGTATTCCCTGTGACCACAATGACTCCCTGCAGTGAGATTTGGTGAGGGACTGAGAAGGGCAACCACTGACAAAAAGCCTTCTGAATGTTTTCCATGCTGCTTGCTAAACCCAAAGATAATTTTGCAGTTCCAGCTTTCCCAGCATTGTTTTCCTGGGAGGGTGAGCAGCAAGACATCTACTTTCAAAAGGCAAAATGAAGCTCTTTTGTCCCGGTATTCTTCTGTGTGGTTTTGCAAGATTGTGCTCCTGTATCATCAAATAGACATGCAATGAATGCTCAGGAGATGGATTGGGTTCTTCTGGGCTTATTTTGCTTTGTAATGATGCTTTTATATACTAACCTAGACAGTGCAAATAATACTGTGCTGGCATATCTTCTGTGACTTTCTCAAGTGTGCCTGCATTGAATGCTTTTATGTGTTTGAAATCACAAGCTTTCATCTCTCATTCGAAGGAACAGCAGCCTTTAATGCATGTGGTCAGGTGCCTGCAATTGCTTTCTTTCAATGCAGAGAATCAGCACTCCAGAAAATGAGACACAAATCCTATATATGGGAGTAACTCTGGATGAAAATTACTCTGTTGCATTTCTGTACTAAAACTGGCTTCATGAAAAGATTTCTCTTCCCACTCACACACTCTTCCAAGGAAATCAAAGAAATTCAGTGAAGCACAAGAAGATGGATGCCAAATTTAAAAAAATGGTTGTTACTATCATGGCCGTCATCCTTAATTTTGTTAAAAATCATAGAAAAAAGCCAGCCCTGAAATTAATAAATTAGAATGAAATACACAATGGTTAATTTAAATGCAAAACTGGCTCAGGAAAAATGTTTTTCCAGTAGTAAGAAAATTGGTGTGAAATTACAGTAATGCAATAAACAGCACTGTTAAATGCACAGTTTCTGATTGTGAAGATAAATGGCAGTAATAGAAAATATGATCCTAAAATGTGAATTTAAAAAATCAGTATCATGTTATAGCAGAAATAGATTATATTTGAAATTATTCATTTGTGACAATTCAATAGTCATTAAAGCAAATCTAGAAATAAAACAGTGCTGGAAATATGTTTGTGTTATATTAAAGACATGCCCATAAAAAGTTTGTGAAGGGTTACTAAGTGGTTAATCAATTGCAGAAGACTGTTCCAGAGTTTCTTCTTTCTCACTGATGTTATACCCTCAATAGACCATTATGATCCTTAGATCAAAAAGATTTTTAGATCATTGGTTTCTTTTTTGAGATAGTACCCTTTTTTCCATTCTTGAATTAGTCCCAGAGGTTGATGGTCTTACAAAGCTGAGCACAGAGAATTGTCACTTTGATACACTGTCATAGAGTCTATAAATAATTACCCTATATTTTCAAATAAGAAGTCATTTAAAACAAAAGACTTTATGTATTCATTTTAAAAAATGAACGTGCTGTATAATGAAAATTCAATATTTTATTCAAGAAATGTATGAACAAAGGAGACCAACGTATCTCTTGTAAATGTATGTTTCTTAGCAAAAGTGCTTCTTGAACATGGATCTTAATAGCAACATTCCTTTTATATAATTCATTAGCTGTGTAGGACTGAGAAAAATTCTGTCATTTTATCTCCTCAAAGCATGAATATGGATAATGTGAAGTAATTGTGAGGAAAAAAAAAGAAAAAAAAAAGGTCATTCCTTTTATCAGAGGATGAGATTTATGTAGACATACCAAAGTCTTTGTGCCATTTTCCAGTGAAACTCTATTGAGGTACTCTGTACAGTCATCCCAGGATTATGGGATTTAGATTGAGAGTTGGAATCATGAAATTTAAGTTTGTTCATTAATTATAATAGCGGAATATCTGTTTTCAGAGCTGTGCCTGTTGCACAACCAATGCATTCAGAGTCCTGCCAGCATAGTCCAAGAGGTTTCTGGACAGGCACCTGCACAGGTGGGATAATGGATTCCCTGAAGACAGGATCAGAAGTCAAAACTAGGTGACTGATCCAGCTTTTAGAGTTAAGTATTGGACTGCTTTGTTACAGGAACTGTTCAGATGGGAATTTCAAACTACAAATTCCACCTGATTCAGCTTCTGTTGCCTCAGGACCAGTTTATACATTTAGGTAGGCTGACTGAACTCCTGGGTGTATAGACTAAATATTTTTTACATCAGTCCTGCTACAGGAGTGTTGTGTATAGATAATATCATTGAACATAAACAATAGAAATTTTCTTGCAGACCTGGTTGTATAAGACAGTCTTTTGTGTGCAGTTAAGACATTCAAGGTTTGGTTTTTTTTACATGTTTAAAGTGTATTAACAACCAAGAGATGCATATGCCTTGGGGTTCTCATGTCAGTTGGGCCATATGGCTTGTACACACTGAGCAAAACAGTAGTATGGGACATCTTTCTTGATTTGGGTTAAGATACTGATGTAAGGACCCACTCTTGTTACAGGGGTTCCCATCACCATCAGACATCACAAAGTCTAGGCAAATTAAATTGTCATGGCATTACCCTCTACCAGAATCCCAACNGATAGGTATTGAGATAAATGATTGTACACAGGCAATGAAAAACCATACCTCGTGAGAGTGTGCTGAAAGAGCGTGGCTTATTTAGCATAATAAAACAAAGACTGTCATGGAACATAACTGTGATCTATAAATATGCCACGGGAGTAAACATTAGTGAGAGACAAGCACTGCTAAAGCACAATGTTTCTACACAGCTACTGTAATGCAGCTGTGACTAGACAGCATCTAGGCATTGATCCCTATGGAAGAAATGAGACATAAAGAATATTCTGGTAAAAGTAACATGGGTAAAAAAATATGGGANCTTCATGTCCCAGGAAATCCTTTCCTTTCCAATATTCTGCTTCTTTTTCAAACTGTTAGTCTTTTATCCTTTGGATTATCTTTTCCTCTACTAGATTGAGGCATGTAGTGACCACCATCACCATCACTGCTGTGCTTTGTGATTTGCAGCCTAAAACACAGTCCTACAGGGTTTCTGCAGTTTGAATAACTGTCCATCTGGAGCATCTTCCTGTACCAGCCATGGTGATGCCCACTATCAGCTGTGGTTCCTGCATTTATGTACTGAATAAAATAGTGTGGGTTCAGAACCATTTGAAATCTGAAGAGAACCATCTTTCAGTCCAAATTCAACCACAGTCTGAATGGCCTTGATCGACATCATTATATATTATAAAATCTCAATAAGCAAAGAAATCACTGTTTTCTGGTGAAATGGTGCTATCCTCATCTATATTGGTGATCTTAATTTTTTTTCAGTGATTTTACCAAGTCATCAAATTACTTACAGGATTCATAATGGTTCAGCTGCATCTGAGACCCCTTCATTTAGGCAGGGTTTTCAGTGCTCTGTCAACCTGTCTTGCTCTGCAAGTCACTGGATGGTGCTGTTTGTATGAGCATAGTGAACCATCTGCATAATGAAGAGAGCAAGAGAGGAGTCTGCAGGTCCTGTCTGGATGTCTTAATGACACTCCTGTTTGGCTAGACTCATTCCTAATGCCACCTGTGAAGTGGGTTACATCTGCAAGATGCATTTTTCAAGGGGAAAAAAAAAAGTGTTGCGACACTTTTAAAGGAATTAAATTGAATTCTTGCTTTTTGGCAAGATCCCTAGGCAAGAGAAAAAAAAAAATTATAAATTAAATAAACCAACAGCTGAAGGTAATCACAAGTCACGTGCAAGCAACTTTTTCAAAGAGGGTCTTTAATAATGACATTCACTCAGATTTCAGCAGGCGCTCATCAACAGCATAGGAGTGTTATTAAAAGCAATCGCAGTCTTTTTGCTCATCTCTCTGAACACTCTTCACTTCAATAAGCTTCAGTTCAGTCCAATTAGTCAGTGCAATTCAGTTTGTTCAATGCAAATCACTGGGTTTTAATTGAGTCCAATTAGGCACAAATCAATAAAAGTCAATTCAAACTAATTGTCTTCTATGCAAATCAATAGGATTCAATTAAATTCAACGAGGGTCTTATTCACTCTAATGACTGACCTGTTCCCCCTCTTCAGTTATAAAAAGAGGCCACACATTGTTCAATTGGGGGGTCCTTGACAAGTATATCTCTTTTAGTGAGGGATATAAATCATTAGGGAAAGCAAGGAGAAAAAGATATGTAACTGGGTTATCCTTTTCCCATTTCTCACTCTTCTACAGTGGATTTTCTGCAGTGAAATCTTCTCATTCAGATTATTCAGGGTTGAATGCATGTGCAAATTTAGATATACCTAGATGAAAACTGAGCTATGCAGTCACAGAATTTAAAAATTGAAGAATGCATTTACTTTCATTCACAATGGTTAATTTTACCCTAGAAATTTGTCTTGATTTTAAAATGTGATTTTGCTAAAATATGAATTTTGATGTTAGCCATGTTTATAACTGACAACAGCCTTCGAAGGAGGTAATCCATGGAATAAAAAGTCCTCCAGTAAAGTCATTATTACATGGTTTTACAATGTGTATTACAAAGAAAACCTCACTATAAATAGAGGGGGGAGGCATATGCTATGATAATCACATAATCATTGAGATATGTGGTGGTTATGGCTGGGATGAAATTAATATTCTTCATAGCAGCTCATATAATGCTTTATTTTGGATTTGTGACAAGGACAGTACTGAAAACACAGTAATGTTCTAGCTGAAATATAATGTTCAGCAAAATCTCCGCACAAAGTCTTCCACCATTTGAGCATGCTCACAGTTCAAAAGTGAGGTGTTTTTTTCACTCAGATGGAATTTGATAAGTTTTGATTTGTGCCCATTACCTTGCATCATCTCAGTCAGCAGAATCTGGTTCCTTCTCCATTCCTTCACATCAGGTATTTATACACAGGGATAAGATCCAGCTGAGCTTTCTCTTTCCCAGCTTAAATAGTGCCAGTTCTTTCAGCCTTTTCTCATATGATAATACTGATAAATATCAAGAATAACCTATGTAACTAAACATTTTTTAATGGTATTACTTCATGCAAATATCCTCTTTAGAACCACATTTCTGACTTGTGTTTAGGAATCCAAAAATTTTCCTTTTGCAATTAGCACTCAATTAGCACTCATTAAACACCTGTATTTTTAGGAAAATTGAAAGCAGAAAACATATGAAAAAGGAAGTTCATGAAGGTTTTCCTTACAGTTGACTAAGTATCCTTCATATTTAAGATATGTCTAAATCTGCAAGACTGCTTAGAGGCAAGGCTTGATAGACTGAACATTCTGGTGTAGTTGAAGGTTCTCTGCCCATGGCATGGAGATTTGAACTAAATGATTTTTTGGGTCATTTCTAACCCAAACCATTCTATAATTCTAGGATCCTATTCTTGGTGAAGAATGTGGCCTAAAGACTAATGCCCTACACAGTCCAGGATCACTTTGGAAGGGAGATTTGGAATGGAAGGCAGTGATTAATGTCTTCACTTGTTTAAAGTGTTGCTGTGTTGTGAAACAGACCCTCCTGGTCACAACATGGTTAGGATGTGGGAACCTTGTAGATCCAGCTGTGCTAAACTTTGCTCTCTGAACAGTTCTAGGGGATGGGATAAGTTGTGATTCAAGAAAAGGTGGTAACTCAATCCTTCAGACACCTCTGACACTCTCTATTCAGTTAATGCTCTCTCTGAGGTACACAGAATGCCTGAATCCATTGGGTCAAGCCCCTTGTGAGGATGGACCTCAGGGAGAGGGAAGGTGCAAAGCAGGTGATGCTGAACCCCTGAATAAGAGCAGGGAGCTGCCCATGTCACACAGAAGGTAGGAAAGGCATGTAAAAAGGATTGAATAATGAGAAATTAAGGAGAGAAGTTGATAAATCAGCAATGAAAATCTAGAACAACTGCACAGAAAGCTAGCCCCTAACTCCAACAGTCAAGTAGATATTCCTTCCAAAAGATCCATATCAATACTCCTTGAAAATGAGGAGAAAACAAGAAAAGTGACAGGATAAATAATTTCTGGATTAAAAACCAACTAATTTTTTTAAAGAAATTGTACCCCATTTCTGCTAAAAATCCACTTTAATTTTGTTCACTATTTTGAAACATAACATTGGTTTTGTATGGTAAAATATATTTTCACTTGCCAACTTTTTGTGTAAAGTTTAGGTTATTTTGTTGTGTATTATTTTTATTTATGTATTAGATGTCTTTATGTCTTCCTCTAAAAACAAGTTTAAAAATAAAATTTTGTGGAGAGTTCATTAAACCGAGGCAGTCCTTGAATATGGAATTAAGAAGCAGAGATTCTACCTTGATTTCAGACTAAAAATGTTAGATTTTTAAAAAATATTTTTGACAATATTAATTTTACATGTCCAAAATACTTACATTTTTTGAGGAAGATATAATAATTTTTAAATTGTATGAGTGATAACAGTGTATATCCTGGGCAGTTTTCAAAGGCTGGAAATAGAATCTAATAAAATTCTTGTAGAATCTAATAAAACATATAGATAAAATGTAAATTGATTTGTTTTGGGCAGCTCAACTCCAAATCCTTTCTTTCTAAGCCCTTTGCCATATGTATTACATGCAATCAACATTTAGCAGACAATAAAAACACCCCTGATGTCAGTTAGGTGTTTGACATAAATTAATCAGCTTATTCATAAAGAGTGAAATTGTTCTGACTTAGCATAGAATTGAAACAGTTTTCTGGTGCAGAGGTCTGTCATAATAATTGGTATTGTGATTAAAAAAAAAGAAATATGTGTATACAATGAAAGCACAATCCCACCTTTTTAAATGTGGGAAATGTGTAGTTAGCTGGATTCTTAGCTAATAGCAGGACAGGGAAAAGTATTTAAAAATCTTCAGTTAAGCTCTGCAGTGCAGTTTGAAAAGTGAAGTTGGAGATGCAGTGATGGGTTTGTGGAGTGGCTTGTGTCTAGTATCAAATTGCAGTATGGATTCAAGCTACTTATGTCAGCACATTAGACATTGATTATTAAAAGTTGTATCATATCCTAAATGGCTTTCAAGCTTGAAATAAATTAGAATTTTTTTTTTCTACACAAAATGGAGTCACGAGTAGAAGTGAGATGAAAATTTATGTCCTAAAGCCTCACAAGAAAAAAAAAAAAATCCATTTCCCAAATTTTTTCCCACCTATAGGTCTCCAGTTTCAAAATGCCTTGTTTTCCATTATATAAATTATTACTTTGTACCAGATTGTTCTTGTTCATGCTGAGTAGTAACTATTTCTATGTCTCTACTGATGTCAATAGCTTTGTATGAGGCTAAAATACCACCTGACTTCCTGCAGGGATCATGTTACAAGCTAAGTATGCAAATATAAATATAGTGCTGAAATTATTATGATTTCAAAACATTTTAGGGAGAAAAAAAAAGGTTGAATTTCTCTTTTTTAAAAAATTTATTTCTGCTGTGGACACATTTATTAGGAAAGGGGAAGAACAGATAGAAATTTTCTTAACCTTAAATATCCTCAATGTTCCACCATTTCAAGTGCAGCTATATCTTACAAAAGTCTTAAAAATTATCAATTTTTAAAGTTTCTGTTAAAGTAGGTGCTTAAATGCACAACCCAGTGGAGATAAACACTATATGAATAGTGTTATGGATATGGAGAAAATATTTGTCCTAAATATTTCTTGAATTGATGAGTAGAGTGAAAACAAATATATAAAAAGAAAAGACACAAACTATTCCTGACTATATAATTCAAGAATGCACATAAACTTGGAAATAAGAGCTGGAGGTATAGCATAAAAAAAATCAAATTAATGTTTTATTGAAATACCATGAAAATTCATCAAATACATAATAAACAATCTTAAGAAAAGGGACTGTAAAAAGGGGAAAATGCCAATTACTAGATTGATTAGGAAAATATCTACTAGTTTCACTGTAGTTATGACGAGTCCAGGCTCTGAACATCCTGATCTAGTGGAAGGTGTCCCCGCCCATGGCAGGAATGTTGGAACAAGGTTATCTTTAAGGTCCCTTTCAACTCAAACAGTTCAATGATTCTATGACACTACAGTACTTATTAAAAAAAAAAAAAAAAAAAAAAAAAAAAAAAAAAAAAAAAAAAAAANAAAAAAAAAAAAAAAAATAATCATAACAAATAGGTGTGGGTTGGACCAAAAACACGAGTAACTTCATGTCTGTGTACAGAGAGGCCACCCCAGATGATACCTCCTTTGAGCAATCTCTCAGCTTCCAGGGATTGCTGCTAAGGATTTTCCTGAGTGATGGTGGCTGCCTTGCTGCTTCACCTTCTGATGGTTTCTCCTCTGTGATCTTCAGCAGCACCTTTTAGACTGTAGTCAGAAAAGTTCTTTCAAATTCTGCATGAAATCAGTCAGAACACAGTTCTTATTCCAGCGAGCTCCAATTACTCGTCTTTCTCAAGAGCAGTCCTATCAGAGAAGTATGAGGTGATTTACTGCCTTCTGCATATCCATATAAAGAGTTTTTAGTAGTCATCTAATTCCATTACTCAATTTCTCTACTTAATAAATTTTCAATATATTAATTATTTTTTACACTCCAATCTATTTTCTTCTGTTATTTAATCCACTCTCTGCTATTATTTTCAGGTTTTTCATCAGTCTCATGCTGTATAGCACATTTTGTTTCCTTGTGTTTCCCCTTTTACCCTCTTTGTTATTTGGTATTTCTAATTAATTAGTGAATGAAGATGGTTGAAAAAAAACAACTCAAAAATAGTTCTTATAACTGGAGATGTATAAAATATACACAAAAGCTTTCCAAGACCTTCTGACCAGTTGAATGAGACATTAAGAGTGGATTTCATTATTTCCTTTTTTTTTTTATCAAGGAAAAAAAAAGTAAAAAGAGAATCATACCATATTCAAAGAAACAATCAGCAAAATTGTTTGTAAGGTTCATAGAATATTCGTAGAATCATAGAATGTTTTTTGTTGGAAGGAATCACAAAGGTCAGCCAGTTCCACCCCCCTCACATGGGCAGGGACACCTTCCACTAGACCAGGTTGTTCCATCAAGTCTGGCCTTGAACACCTCCAAGGATGAAAGATCCACAGTTTCTCTGGGCAGCCTAGTGCCTCACCACCCTCCCAGTAAATATATATATTTTTTCCCCAGTATTTAATTAAAACCTACTAATTTTCAATTTAAAACCGTTCCTCCTTGTCCTATCACTCCAGGCTCTTGTAAAAATTCTGTTTCCATTTTTCTTGTTGGCTTCTTCAGGTACTGGAAGACCAAAATTTTGTCACCCCAAAGCCTTCTCTTTTTCAGGCTGAACAACCCCAATTCTCTCAGCCTCCCCCATAGCAGAGGTGCTCCATCCCTCTGATCATCTTTGTGGCCTCCTCTGGACTGGTTCCAACAGGTTGATATCATTCTTGTGCTGGGCACCCCAGAGATGCATACAATGTGCAATTTTGTCACTGTAATTTCCTCATCCATAAATTTGCCTTAAAGATAAGAGGATGTGTGCAGTAATCTGGGAAGGGTGGAAGGTACTTGTTCAGCCAAAAAGGTGGGAGGGGGGAACTTTTCAATTCTCATTCTTCCAAAGCAGAGTGATTCATGACACCAGCAAACATCCTTGAAAATTGTCTTTTATTTATTTCCAATATTTCTCTTGAAATGTCTAATGTCTTTTGTGTGTTAGTCTGAAGACAATTTAGATAAGGGTGGGGAGAGTCTGAAGTATGCCAGAATAGGTCTATAACATTTGTTTAGGGGATTAGCAGATAAGTGGAGGAAAAGTTGGCACTTACCCTTAGAATTTTCCTTCTATTCCCTGTTTCATAAAGAAAGGGAAGCATTTAGAACCCAAGTTCCTCAAGTTGGGAATGGAATTAACCACAACACTTACTGAAAAATGGAAAAGTTTCAGTACTTAGAATTAGTAGAGGCTTCTAAAAGAAGGCTTGGACAAAAGACTGAAGGAGAATGAATAGACCAAATTGACAAGCACTGATGACTTATTTATCATTTATTTTGCACTTAGAAGTTATATATGTATTATTAATAGCAATAAAGTTTTTGCCTACTGTCTAAATCCATTTAATAAATTTACTAGTTCTTTAAAGAAAATCAAATTTCTCTAATGACTAAACCAAAGGGAATAGGGACAATTTGGCATAGATAAGTTGTTTTTTTTGGACATGGATCATGAGATTCACCTTACACACAGTGTTGCAATGGTACCTCCCTGCCCACTTTCTGAACCCAAATCACTGCCAGGTCCTCATAAACTATAGATCTCACACATCCAGTTTGTTTCCCTCTCATCCTTTTTGCAGCTGGATCTATACTCAGGGGGACAAGGTGTGAAGTGTGGATTACACAAAGGCAGAATCTCCTCAGTTAACTCGTTTGGCTTCTTCCCCAATCTTTTTTGATTTTTCAGTGGAACAAATTGGATGTTCTGGCCCGCACAGCAGTCAGCAGAAGACATTTGTTTGAATTCTGATTTTGGCAAACATTGCTAAAAATGTGGCTTGGGGATATAAATGGTGCCTGGTAAAAGCAGCTGTATTTTGTTAGGGTCACCTCCAGTGGTGGTAATTGAGCCAGCTCCATTTAATAACTGTTTAATTTTCTTCCCCTTTAGTGTCACATTGAATCAAAAGTTCTCATTTTTATTTTCTTTATGCTTTATTTCAAAGCTAAATGGACTGTACATATTACTCGTCTTAATCCTTCATGGAACTAGTACAAATTGACATTTTCCACATCCCAGGGTAAGACAAAGATTAATTAAAACCTCATGCCAGCCCATTATCCTCCTGTATTAATTTTGTTTCTAATTCCCATGAATTTATAGCTAAATTTAAAATTATTCCTTTTCCAAATATGAATAAATCCAAGCATCAGACTCTCAAAAAAGAGAAAAACCCTCAGGAGACACCCATGGATTGGTAATATGCACGACCAAAGCATGATAGGAAATTTCCCAAGACATGCAGTTCTCTAGCAAATCCCAGGCCAGTTTTGCAGAGTTCAGATAAATAAAGATGAATGTCCAAACTTCTAATTGCTCATCCAATTAAAGGTGGTGAATCATAGCCATATCCATATTAGAGGATTACTAGGAAGAAAAAAGCATTAGGGATGTGTGAAACTGAATGGGAAATCACTCTTATGGCTCCCTGTTTTCCACATACTACAATTTCATCTTATATGGAAAGACATTATATTATTTATTTGTGAGTGTGTTTTTGTGTGTCTTCTCAACCATAACAAACACACCCAGTACAAGAAGATAATTTGGAATGAAAGTTTTTACTATAAGGGGTCTCTCTCTTGAGGAGAATTGAGGAAGTAGGAAAAGACGATGAAGAAATTTGGCTGTTGTCACGTTGGATTTTTACCACTTTCAGTATTGGCCATAACTTTGAAAAAAATTCTTTTGATTTTGGTAATTATAATTAAATAGAAAAATTAGGCACCCTAAAAAGAACAGAAAAAAAGATGCAAGCAACTAAATGGTCCATAATACTCTGGAGTTTGAATTGTAAGTATATTCAATTCAGAATTCCTAGAAGTTTGAAGAACTACAGACAAATTATGTTTTCCTTTTCCTTCAAGCACCTGACTCTACCACATAAATCTTTGCTTCCACTTTTTTATGGATTTTGTGTGTTCTAAAATACTCAAGAAACACTCAGAGGCTCAATCCCACCACCTTTTAAATCCCACCTGAGCTAATATCTCTACTAGAGATGTGGAGATGTCTCCATTTCTGATTAGGATTAGTCCCCTGCTCATGGGGGTACTCTATGTCACCCACTCCTCTAGTAACCATGGGCAGATGGGGAAAATACAGAGGTGGGAATTGTGATGAGGGTGGCACAGAGCTCCCAAGGGCACAGGTTCTTTCCTTCCACATTGCAGGAGGAGACAGGTGGGGAAGGAAAGCATGGGCCACACAGAGAAAGTCAAAACGTTCTACTCTTTTCCACCTTTTTTTATAAAAAATCTGTTTTACCTCCTACTCCCCACCACTATTTTTACCTGGTCTATTACTTTCTATATCCACAGATTTGTGCATTTTTTCTCTTTGGACTCACATAGGAGGAACACAAAACAGGATCTTTGTTCCAAAGAGAAGGAGTCCACAATCCAGTACACCCCCTTGTAACTTGTCACACAAGTGGAGCTCACCTTGCCCAAATGCTCATGCCACATCCGGGAGGCAATGTCAGCCTTATTATTCCTCGCGAAAAATCCAGAACATGTTTATGAAAATAGACGGCAGCTGTAATTTGTAATAACTTTTAGGGTTTTTCCATGAAAGTTTATTCATTCACAAAGACTGTCTTTTCCCATAATTCTTACTGTCCTACTGTATTAGTCTTTTGCTTATATGATTTGTCACCTTGTAGCATTACCACAATATGCTGTTATTAAAAGCTAAAAATTATTATAATTAGTTTTGAATACAGAATAGAAGATGCAATTCTGATCGTGCTTACATTACATCTGTTGTAAAACTATGTGATGAACTGAATTGAATAATATAATTATACAAGATTTCCTGACATGTAATTATACTCCTCTGGAAAAAGTCAATTTATACATCAATTTGTAATGTTCGAAACAGTGAATAACTTTTTCAAAATACATTTTTATTATTAAAAACCTATGTAATCAGAAAGTCAGGAGAAGGAAAAAGTTATAGAAGTTATTTAATACTATTATCTAATATTTTTAATTTTTTTTACACCTTTCTAATTTATAACATATTTTCTTGACACTATTCTGGCTAGTTCATAGATGGAGAACACACAATTTATTCTGTTGCACAGGGTCAGCAAAACCTTTTATTCTTGTTTTAATTCTACTCTATTCTTCACAGGACATCACCACTGCCTAATCGTTATTTTCCTCAAAAGTCAGTGAAGCAGTGTCATTAGGTCTTTCCAACACAAAAGTCCCTATTGT